>LKNJ01001878.1:0-83055 GCA_002120245.1 Maccullochella peelii
GATATGGCACTATATAAATAAAACTGAATTGAATTGAATTGATACAAAGCAAACTAAACTCAAATAGTTACTCAGCAACTATTGGATACATACTTTTGTAGATCAAGCTAGAATATCATATTAGGCATTAAAAGTTATTTTGGCCCTTTGTTCAACATGAAATAAATAACAGTATGCTCCTCACAGCCATGGAGTGAAAATAGTCCCAATTAGAATTGATAATTAGCATTTTAATAAAGTCATGTTCAAAGGATTGCTCCCGTGAGGACATATGTCATGTAAGTATCTCAAGTTTTGTACCACATGGGGCTAAAATCTACATTTTTTAATTATGGCATGTGACCTCTTTGAGTAAAATTAATGAGAAAAATGAGTCCAGACAGGGTGTAAGTCAATATACCTGGTACAATAAAGTTAAGTGTTACATCAATGAGGTTGGTAATTTTTTATTATTTAAGTGCACAATTAAATATCTCCCAAATTGGCTTGAAACAAAATAATCCTTCAACTATTACTCTCTGTGAATCTTTTTCACACTCATACATCCCAAACTGTAAACATACACATGTGAAAATGATCTTTGTTTCATCTTTCTCTGATGCTGACGCTTCTCCATCACCAGGCATCGTGTAGTTATGTGGACATGCTCTTTCACATGCATGGCAATGAATCAGCCCAGAAATGTGTGAGTCACGGTGTGTCAGGCCAGATGGATGGTCATCTAAACATACACAGACAGGCCATTAAAGCCATAGATAGATGGATAGACCACTGGATATAAAGACAGACAAGATAAAAAAAAATGAAACCCTCACTCTGTACATGTGAATGAGGCTGTTTGCTGATCTCTCATAAGGTCAAAGAGAGCTGTCTCCTGCATTTCTAAACTGCGGGGCAGGCACAGTCTGTTATTCAAAATGGTGCACTGATGCAATTGATACGATTTCTTAATAAAGCTGCCGAAGCTGTGAAGTGATGGAAACAAACGGATAGGGCTGTCGTGGATGACCAGCTCATGAACCTTGTGCTGAGCTGTAACACTGGAGCAAAAACTGAGCTGTGTGCTCCAGAGAATCACTAAAAGCCAGACTCAGCTCATTCAACTGCAACTCTTTCATTCATTTTCTGACTTTAGGGCTTTTTGAAAGAGCATGAAAACGGAGGGTGTCTGGGGAAGTATGTGTAAGTGTGCATCTGATTGAAAGACGCTAAGCAAAAACACCTCGATTAACACAGTGGCAAAAAATGAATTACGTGCACATTAGGCAGACACAACACAACACAACACAGGCATCTCTCTGGAGTTCTGTTTCTTGCCACCTGATGAACGTGAGCCCAGTATTTAATTGCTTTTCAGCTTCTCCTGAGAAAACATATCTGCATCTAGATGTTTAAATCTCATTTACTTTGGCTCTCTGTTATTTTACATGGGGGAGGTAGGTTATAAACAACTTGTCTGAGGTTGTATGCTGGAAACAGCTTCTATAGTTTTACATGAGGGGCAGCTGTTGGGACTGAACCCACAGACCAAAACAATGAGAATGAAAGTGGCTGAAAGCTGAACAAGTTGCAGATTTGGATGTTGATTCTCAGTGGAATCAGCTGTAGTAGCAAATCTTTCACATTATTCACAGCACGGATTATGCCAGATTTTATCCACTGCCCCTGAGTTATTTTAGAATTGTGCAGAATTTCGTGCCAGATTGTTGTAGTTTGCTGTTCAGTTTGAATGCGGTCGCAATGCTTGATTAAGTGCCTGAGCCTCAACAAACTGGCTGCTAAGTGAATGATTTTGTTTAATTGGAAGATTCATAACTCAAGTTTTTTATCAATAGATAACTGGTTACTTTTTAAAATCTTCTTGATATGGAACAAATAGCAGATATGATCAGTGATAGTAAGTACAGTTTGGGAATGATTTTGGTATCTAGTATAGTTTTGAAACTTGGTTCCCCGTACAGGTCAGGTGGACTCTATGATCACCAATATACTGTAGATGATTAACTAAATAATATATTTAATTATGTGGTACTGTTATGTAGTTGTGTCCCCTTCCACCCCCTCACCCACTATGTTATGTGTTGCTGTGTGGTTTATCAGTGTATTGTTAGTGTTGTATAATGTATATCCTGTATAAATGCTAAAAAAAAACCAAAAAAACCCTGGCTTTTGCACAATTGGATGGATTTCTGGCCAATTTTATATGGCTGTCTTGCAGTTTGAGCTATTATGCAAACTGATTTCCCATTTGGCTGTTATTTAATATTATTGGAATAGTATTTTACATGTTGTGACTCAGTGATAGAACAGACGGACAGACCACATTGTCCACACCTTCCCAGACATCTCTGTGTCCATATTTTTCTTTTTTTTCAAAGCAATATTTATTACACAAAGTAATGTTGCCTTTACCCTTTTTTGTCAACATTTTTGAAGAATTTGCTATCTTTTTGAACATAACTTTATTGGAATTATCAATGGACAAAACCAGTCTGAAATCGATCCGTAAAGTGTGAGTAGTATAGAAGTGGTACATTTTGGCTGGGCATAAAGGCTAACTAACACTGGTAGAGGGAGTTAACGCAACAAAAGAAGATTGAGAAAAACATACAGTGTCTGACCAGATTTATAGGGTGTCATTTACAGTTATTGGAGCTGTAAGATTGTGTACACTGTGCAATGGCCGTTTACAGTTATCTACTAAAGCCTGACAACTTCATCCATCATTTTGAACTGTGTGATTTGGATTGAAAATGTCATTAATGTTAATAATGTCATAACACTGAAATTAACTGTCTTTTGTAGACATAGGTTTTGGGCTCAAACTGCTACGTTAACATATCTGTAGAGTGGAGTAATATTCTAATTCAACTCTCTAATTCGACTTACTCTCCTTATTGTAGCTGTGCACATAAGCATTTTTGCAATTCACTGGACAATTACACTTAAAAAATAAGTGTTTTTTATTTGATGCCATGATATAAAGTGTTGTCTAGATGCAACATTTCTCTACAAGTTTTACAATGAAAAAGACATTTTTTTTAGTATAATAGCATAGTGATTTCTGACCATTGGCATTTAAAAATGTAGGTACTCTGTACACTTCTAATATTTACGTGAGGCCCTTATTTTTGGCTGCAGGTGAAAAGATACCAGAACAGCTTAGCTATAAAGAGTGCGCAGGTTAGTGATTGTATGAGACAAATGAGATGGATTAATTAGGCTCACTGATTGATGATTCAAACCAAAGATCAGTTGGCTAATTGAATAATAAAGCAAAGCAGGAGAAAGAATAATGAGCAATAGGGTTTAGCTTAGCATAAGAGGGAGTGGTGAATGCAAGGTAAAAACGTCTTAAAGCATGTATTTATTATAGTTGTGTTTTTATATCTGTGTATATTTCCTGCCACAAAATGTAGCTCACCTTTACATAAGAAACAGTGCATTTCCAGTAAATGTAAAGTATTGTATGCTTTCTTATACTTCTAAATACAGCAACTTTAACTTGGACACACTGCTTATTCTGACTGAAGAGAATATGCATTTAGACTGTAAAGTGTCCACCATTCATCAGTCCTGGGTAATAGATGTCTTCATATCAACTAAGTATGGTGCACTTGATGCATCCAGAGACTTAAAACACCCTAACAAAAGACATTTCTTGCAAGATGAAATCAATCAAATGATTCTCATGTTTTGCTTTTCCAAGTCTACAACATGCAAATTTTGATTTCTGCTGAGTTTCACTTGCACCTTCCTATTTATGCATCATCTGACTGACTTTGCCCCAATATTTTTGCCTGCAGTATATCTTCAGAGCAGCTGGGACTGAGTTAGATTCACCACGAGGGGTACAGCAGTGTATAAGGCTTGAGGCAAGCCACAGGTTTCTTGACAGTTATGAGGCCCTAATAGCCCATGTGCAACAAAGGAGGAACTTGACAATCCTGGAGAAAGAGACCGAGAGAGGTAGGAGAGGGAGAGAGAGGGCGAAGACAGAGAGACAGGGGCAGTATAATGAGAGGAGAGACAGCAGGAGTGCTCATGATGACGGCCTAGAGGAGGCACTTTGTGGTAGTCAAGTCTCCACACAGTTGTTGGCATGCACTCTCTGTATTTTATTATCCTTTTCTGCATCTTTCAAGAATATATGTGATAGGTCCCATTTGGACAGAGAAAATTAAGTAATAAATCTGATTGTACCCAGACAGTTGTTTAATAATATAATTAAAAAAGTTGTAAGGATATTGTGGTATTGAATTTCTATTGTGACATCCATTGACTGAATTTTTCAGACCATACTAAGGCAAGGCTACCCATTTAGGATGAGCTACTTTTTGTTTCCAAAGTTACATGCTTCCTCCTCATTCACAGCCAACCCATGAAAATCACCACAACCATGGCTAAAATTGAACTAAGAGTCTACAGTCATGCTAGTAGCTCTCTGAGGCTGTACTTAGGCACAGCGGTGCTTTGAACTAAACGCTAACGTCAGCATGCTAACATGCGCACAATGACAAACATGCTAATGATTAGCAGGTATAATGTTTAGCATGTACTCCACCTTAGTTTATGCTAACATTTCCTAACTGGCACTAAACACAAAGTAAAGCTGAGGCTGATGGGAAGGTCATTAGTTTTCCAGATATTTGATCATAAACTAGAGTATTGGGCAAATTAATCATGTTAACGATGATGGCACTACATGAACAGTGAAGGGATCACCAAAATGATTACAATTCATCCTGAGGGTAACATGAATGTGTATAACAAATTTCATGGCAATACATCATAGTTGCTGACACATTTTACTTAAAACCAAAAATGTCAGCCTCATGGTGGCTCTACAAGACCAACAGACCAACATTTACATCCCTAGAGCCATTTTTTTAGCCGCTAGCACGGCTAAAAATATCAAGAACTAAAAAAGGTTACCCACACATTAAACTAGTACTAAAAATAGTTTGCCTTGCAGCTTTATTGCATTGTGCAAAATTGCTCAGGTATACAAAGAAGTTAAATTGTTCTTCGCGAGATTTCAGTCAGTCCCTCAGAACTGAAGACACCTTTTGGATGAGAGGCGAAACATTCTCAATAATCTAGAGCAAGTCCATTTGCCTTTGACTTGGGACTTCTGGATACAGTATCATTAGTAGTAGTGACTGAGAATCTCCATAAATGTTTCACTCCCTCAGACTTTCATCAGTAACAGATTAATGGTTTAGGTCACAGGCAAAGGTGAAATCAACCTTTTCAGTTTTTAAGTCCCATTTTACCCGTGCACCAAAGACAAGACATACCCTTTTTGTGCAGAATCTCCTTTGCTACATGTACTAGAAAAGCTAATACAGATTTACACTTTGTTAGCTTGTGCATATTTCAACTTTTTCAAAGGCTGATTAAAATGAATGCCATGCATCTGTACCAGATGTGCAAAATTAGGTCAAAAGTAAGCCAAAAGGGAAATCGCTCAAAACAAGGGTGAATGTTGTTAAAAGGCCTTTACACAACATCATTTCAATTACTGTAGAGAGCAAAAATCTATGTTTTTTGCTTTAAATTATTTCACTAGTTAGATGTCCAACACTCTTTGAAGGACAAGTTCAACATTTACCCTTATTCACTTCCTGCTAGAGTTAGATGAAAAGATTGACACCACTCTCATTATCTGTTAAATATGAAGCTACAGCCAATTAGCTTAGCTTAGCATAAAGACTGGAAACAGGGGGAAACAGCTAGCCTGGCTCTGTTCAAACGTAACAAAATCCACCAACAGTAACAGCATCTCTCATTAGTTTAATTATAGTTTGTTCAATCAGTACAAAAACGGAACAATTTGTGGTTTTATGGGGGTCTGTGTGCTGGACTATTTCTTGGCCAGGAGCAGTGACTTCCTGGAGCGACATCACCGTGAGGTTGCCAAGCAACCAGTGGCGACAACGTGTGTCTTTGTGTGCGTTAAGCAAAGAGATATAACATGTTAATTTGTGAGATTCAGAGATGTTTGAGGCAGATTTGGTTACCTTTATACAGAGCCAGGCTAGCTGTTTCCCCCTGTTTCCAGTCTTTATGCTAAGCTGCAGCTTCATAATTAACACACAGACATGAGAGTGGTATCAAAAAGAAAAAAGTGTATTCCCCAAAATGTCAAAGTATTCCTTTAAACTGAAACTGAACTAAGACTATGCTGTGTAAGTTTCGTACTGGAAAACTGTGCACCAAGGTTGAGCGGGCAAAACCTCACTGAGCAATACTTAATTATAGTTTTGGATTCAGTAATAGTGAAATGTTTAAGACCCATCACTGGGATCAGAGGCCCAATGCTGTCTTCAGATCCGATCCTGCCACAGTCCTCTGTTTTGCGTCCTCCCATTCTTTATTTATTCCTGACTGTGCGCTAGTAACTGTCATATGATTTTGGGGAGGAATGAGGACGAATCAACATTTGAAATATGTAGTTATTGATACATCTTGGTAGAAAGGAAACATTTAACATACTGTAGTAGTATCAGTAATTTCACTGTTCAATTTTTCTTAATTCAAGTCCATACACTGGGACAACTGCTTGACATGATTGATATGGAGGGTGTTAATAGAATTCATCTTGCCTTAAGACATGCTGTAATACCGTTCCACCATTGATTCTTAAAGGACACAAACATAAAGGCCAACTAAAAGAAAAGTGTCACCCAGACCTAGCATGTTACCTTTTGGAACAATAAGTGAAATAATTAATCATCCCGGAGTGGTGTAACTCCATTTTATATCCATTAACAGTCCTTCCGTAGCCAGAGACTCCATATCAATTTATTGGATTGTTTAATGTAATCATGCATAATGCAGAAGGATTAATTGGAAATGGCTGCACCAAGAAGGGACCAATGCATTAAGGAGCTACTTAGAATCAAAAGAGGATTTGTTAAATGGCCCTTCAGTCTTGAGATACAGGCAAATTAATTCATTGGTGGACGAGAGAGACACTTTTTGGAGAGTGCATTACCTTATTAGAAGATGAATACCTCCACTGCCTTTTTGTTGCTCGGTTGAATGGATGCAAAGTTGTTAAAGGTGTTTGGAAAAGCCAAAGCATGAATGCTGAATGCATCCTTAGCTCAGCTGGTGTTAAAATCAGTGTTTGAGCCTACAGCACGGAGTTCAGGGGTTTCACAACAATGTCTGCAAAAAATCGAATCAGTCTGAATACAAGTCACATTTATGGTGCAATTTTGTTTTCTTTTTACTTAACTGGGAAATGATGGGAGAAAACTGAAAAAGAAAACTCTTTTAGGTGAAACACTGAAACCCAGTTTTCTACTAAAGTCATTCCATTTCATTTTGTAATTTTTCAGTGTGTAAATGGGAGCCAATCTCAGTCTGACAAATGTATTTAGTGGTCAAAAAGAGATCTGGGACACCTGCAGCAGATGTCAGCGTGTAATTTAATTCATGTCCAACTTCATTAATAGGTTTATAAAAGTGATTAACTGAGATTGCATTTCATACCGACATTATACAGCATATGGCTCAGTAAAGCACAATCTATCATCTCCCAAGCCACATTGCTTTTTTATGTCCACATTACAAATGCCTCTTTAGGTGGGAACATTAGCTGGCCATCCTTTGTTTGAAATACATTATATTTTTGACCTCCGTGGCAGGCACGTTCAGTTGTGTTATTTTTACTCAGGGTGGATTCCATTATCATAACATATCCAGCAGACTGACAGACAGGACATGTCCTGCCCTGGAGTGATGCACTAATCTCAGAATAACAAAACCTGTCCAGGGGAAGCCACATAGCTATATCATTTTTCTGGTGGTTTAATACTGAAGAATATTACTTTTCCCAACATCTGCCTTTCTCTTTTTCATCCTTCCTTTACTTTTTTCTGCATCTGGCCTTCATACGTCTACCAAGAAATAGCATTCCTCAAAACTCTCATTAACATCATTCTGGCAGTGGCCAACGTAACGACTTGGCCTCTCATTAGTTTGAGTCAATTTGCCAAGTGAAGGAACAACTCAGGCCTGAAACAGGTCAACCCATTGTTAAAGGGAAACCTGCTCCAATTTGGATAAAGAAAATTCCTCAAATTTGTGGGCTTATGAAACCCTTTCAAATTTCTTCATTCCAGAGACATGGCATTTTGGAGATGGCGGTGTGCCATGTTGCTGGTCCGACACACGCACACCATACAGGTCACTGCATTCCTGATCGTCCTCAGGTTTGGTGTTTTAGTAATTAAGGTTGGCCACTAGTTCTGATATATTGGTGTTATTGGTGTATTTTTAACCTGGGCATTATTATTTTTTTTTACAAATTTACAAATTTTGGGGTTTAAATGAATAATACTTACCAAAAGTTTTGGAATTGGTCCAGTAGATCGCCTCCACCGGCATCTGCGAATGGGCTGCAATGGCTGCAACGTAATTCTTATGTCCACTAAAAGTGCTTATTTTTGCCACTGACAGGCTCAGATTGTTACAACATTATTCAGCCATGACTTCGGAAATAAATTCTTGCTAGCATCTCTTCTATGTAAACTCTTCCCTCCAACTCTGACTCTTGTTTCCACTGTCGTCTTCCCGCAACAACTCAACTTTGCGATATTTCAGAGGAAGACTTTTCCTTGAGTGAGACTTAAACAAAAATAATCTTACTCTTTAGGGATCCTTTCCATAAAGTTGTCAGACACTTAGAATAACAATCTGAGCCTGTCAGTGGCAAAATCAAGCACTTTTAGTGGACGTACTTTTCATGGGCGCAATTCCAAAACTTTTGGTAAGTATTAGTCATTCACCCAAAATTTGTAAAAATAGGGCCCAGGTTTAAAAATACCAGCATTTCTCTTTAACACTAATGTTGCGTATACTTGTTTTGTTCCATTCTGAAACCCACAGCCTGGTCTGGGGATTTTAGTTTGGTGCATACCTCAAAGTAAGTTGCAGGCATCATCTCTAAGTCAAAATAAAGTGGAGCTCATAGTCACATGCGCACAAAGAGGGAGAGTTTTAGAAAGGACAGTATTTTTCTCTGTTGAAAAACCACAAGAAGACTCTGACACCCAGATAATAATTTGCAAGTGAAATAGGGCATGTCAAAGGGAATCTCACAAAGAAAAATTACAGCAAAATTAATTACATAGGTTAAGGGCACACAGAGTAAAACAAAAGCCTGCATGACAGAAGAAGAGAATCTGATTACAATGATTAATTTGGGAGATTTGGGGATGCTTATGCATGGTAATTTGGGGTTAATTACTGTGTATTTATCACAGGAAAATACACAAAGGTGACCAATGTGCCATTTAATGTGAGTTTTGGATTGACTTCCACACTACTACATAACATGTTGGAATGGGACTTCATTCAATAATATTATTGATAAGAGGAGCTTGTGGCATTGATTTTCAGAGTAGTTTTGTACATATCATGTACATAATAAATGTAACTCAATATAGCATCACAATTAGGTTTTCTGAGACTTGAGGCAGATTTTGGAAGGAGAACGTCTTGTGTGGCTCTCTTGGTTTTATGACTGCAGGTCCAGAACAAGAAATGCTTTGATGTTCCACTCTAACAGAATGGGGGTCCTCCAGAGGGTCCTCTCTGACTAATGTATCTCATCAAATGTTGGTCCCCCTCTCTCATACACTCATGTACTTGGGTACCCATAATGCATGCACAGCGTGAGAGAGGTCTATTTTTAAAATTTTTACTCAGCTCAAGAAAAAAAATCCATGTGAGACAAGCTAGACTAGAGACTAGCTCTTGAGTTCCAAGAGAGATTATTTAAATTACCTCTCACCTTCTCACACAGTAATGAGACATTTGTATGTTTTTTTTTTCTGACTGATCACAAGTTGCCTTTAATTTTGAGAAACCTCAATATTCTATAGGCATAGAGAAATATAGCCTAGATGAAAATGGCTTTAAGGCTGCTCCAGTTGATTACAATTTTCAAGAGTTACAAATTGGAAATTGCTTGAACCCTTTCTGGCTTGCCTGTACAGTTTAGCCTAAATGAAATGTAGGTGTTGTTTTTAGTCTTGTTGTAAGAGGGTGTTGAACCTGAATTACAAATAAACCAGCTGTCATTTAATTTAAGAAATAATGCTTCTGCTTTATGTCATTGATGTTTAACTTTGGTTGAACCTTTGGTTGTTTTGCTTCCTGTAAAAACAGATATAATATGAAATGTATATATATGAAGATATTGCTTTGCCTACAGCCGTTACATTGCCAAGCACCACCCAGCACACTTATGTCACCTTTTTGGTAAAACAGGCAGTAGAATTAAAGTAACATACAAGGCAGAATTGGCTCCTGGCGCTCTTTTGAATGCAACTGGCTGTTCACTGGTGGGAAGCCAGTGAGGGATTCATTCGTGGCTTGGTTCTTTGCAATTGCCTGTTCAGAGGGGAGCAGGATCTGAGGGACATGAACCTCGGCATGTGTCTTAGCTTCAGGTCAAAAGAAGCAGCTGGTGACTCCATGTGTATCAGAGGAGACATGTGGCTGTTTACATTCTCACCAGGTCAACAGTGGGAATTGTTGGGCAGTGCATAGGAATCCACCACTCCAAATTGTGAGCAAAAGAGTAAAGAAGTCACGTCTTTCATCTATCCCACTCCCGTGGAACAATAGAAATTGTGACAACCATTAGGACAGTTTCTAAAAGAGCAGTCAAATGTACTTTGAGTAACTTTACATGAACTTGGCAGTTTTTTAATAACATGAGATTTGGAAAGATAAATCTCATTCCAGAGGATGTTATGACTGTTTTTGCTCTCTGATCCTCATAGCCCCTCCATCCTGTGGCTGTTGTCTCAGCTCAAAGCCCCTAGGCCAAAGTTTTTATGTAATTACCAGCACATGGTCACCCGGGAGGCCCAGAATCAGCCTGCCACTCTTTGATCATAACTGATATTGAATGGCATTTACCCCCTGGACAGAGAGAAACCTGTTTCTTTGGCTCTGTGAACAGATGGCCACAGGATGGTGGAGGGTGTTGCTATTATTCAAAATATCTCACAGAGAATGTGGAATGCCAGAAGCCTTTTTACCCACCAGGAGAGCTGGAAGAGAGATCACAAATGTTTTGGTGAGGATTTGGGGCGTTTGTGCTTCATATAACACTAACCTCATGTCAAACGCTGAAGAAGATTCTGTCAGCCTTCGACATTTGCTGGATGAAAGTTATTTTTCAGCTCAAGGCCTGTCAGACTGAAAACTAAATGTTCAAGATGTTACTTGCAATTCGGCTCACACCCTCTTTAAACACTCCTCAGATATCTGCAAATGGAAGTGATATTAATGTCAAATCTCACCTAATTCATTCCTTTCCTCTTCTCTTTGACTTGTTCCTACCTGAGTTTCACCTCATCCTCTCCCAGAAGCAGTGTTTACTAGAAGCAGTGTGCATTATGCTTAAGGACAAAAAGACATGTTGAGCCCTCCACAGGAAATGGTGAGCAGTGGAGGTTAGCTACAGAGAGATGTCCCTTTGAAAGTGAATATTGGTCAGGGCTGCAAAGAGCAAACAGAGCATTAGCTAACACAAAAGAAAAAATAATTGTTAACTTCAGCTATATGTGGCATCCTGGACATTTGAGTGTTTAGTGTTATGATCAAAATTATCATTGTGTTAGTTTGTATTATTATCTTGGACACCCCACTATTTTCTTTTTGGTTGTTATCATTTAAAATGCTTTGAGTCTTTTCAAAGTTACTGAAACACTCAGGTAGCAGCTGTGTGATAGCAGTGACTGGCGCTGTATTTGAAGTAGTCACAGTCACAATAGCAGACAGCTACAAGGGCTGCATTCATTTAAGACTATTCTTTGTTGTGTTTGCAGGTGAGGAAAGTTCACATAAACACAACAACTAGGTATATAGTCCATGTTAATTTGTGGTGCCATAATTCTATCAACAGCGGTTTAATAATGTTAGAAAATGAGCGGAAGTTGACTTAAGCTAACTTACCACGCTTCTTTTCTGGGTAAGTCTAGCATGCTAGCTTTGTTGCCTGGTGTGGCGTTTACTTGTGGTGACGTTATGCTTATATTGTTGACTCCATTTTTATCTTCAGCAGTTTAAGAATGTCAGAAAATTAGATGGTAACACTTTACAATACGATACACAAAAGTCTGAGTAGTTACAAAGGAACGAAAGAGGAATGACTCAGGAACGACCTGATAATTAATAAATAGTTAATGAGCAGTTCCTGAATAACTCCGAATTGAGGACTATATAGTAGATAATGATGAGTTACTAGAGAACTGACTGGGAGATACTATATTAATGAATCATTAGGTAATGATTAGTTCATAAGTATCTGCGAATCGGAATTACGGACACTTTCTTCATGAGTTTTTCCTGGTTAGCTCTGAACTAGTAGCCATTCATTCATTACTAATTGCTTAATAGTTAGTTACTCTGTTTTTGCACCCCCAGGTAAAGTGGTACATCATACTGAGTAGTTACTTCATGATTATCTGACCATTACTCTATGGAAGTTTTGATTGTACTTTGCAGCTATTAAACTACGTTTTAATAATTGTTTTGGTTCCTGAATGGAACCATTGGTCTGTGACTTAAATGCGGTCAAGAAAGATGGACGGTAAAAGGTGAATTCCTGTGAAAAGAAGGATTTTGAAGAAACTCCCAAATCAGCACAATCTATCAGCTTGGATGCTGTTTATGACCATATTATGGTCCACAATTATTTTCAGCTTCTCATGCTGAATTGGGTGATAAAACTGACAGAAATGTATACCCGAGCTAGAATAATACATTCCCAGAACAGTAATAAGAACAGAAGGATGCATATTTAAACATCAACAGCACAAACACTGGAGTGCTCAGCAGAAATGCTGCAAAAACCAATAATGGCAGTGTGATTAGGCTGGCAAATGCAAGGCTTTAAGCATTTTAATTAGACTGATGGCTGCTTTCATGCTATCATCTGCTGCCAATGATACAGTCTTAATTAACCCATTTAAAAGCAGTGTTGTGTATTTATGTCCACAATGAGCCTTTCCAGTGTCAGAGGAAAACACATCATTGGCATAATGCTATCCCCAACTGCTCACTCTGATGGTTATCACACTTGTTTCCACCTGTGCACTTTCACTGGAACAAAGCAAAGCATGATACACTGTTCATGTGAAGGTGAGTGAGAGGCTACATCACTTGTCTGTAATATAAACACAAACAGGACCATATGTTTGGCCAAACTGACTTTAAAATAGCATAACTATCCTTGCTTGTGTGTATTAACTGACACACACACACACCACACAGGTCACTGCATTCCTGATTGTCCTCACATTTGGCGAGGACGATAAGGTTGGCCACTTGGTCTGAACTCAGGTATTTTTAAACCTGGGCCTTTAATAAGTTTCCCTTTAATCGCTTTAATATAGACACGAAAACTGGAGGGTAAGCTACGTGCCCCCAAACAAACCCCTTTGATTACTGTCCATAAACAAAGTAAAAGGAAAAGATAGATGTGAATTGAGAAGACTTTCAGATTTTTTAATCAATATTTTCAAACCAAAAATGTGTTTCCAATATGAAAACAGGTAAGCACCAAACCAGGACTTGCTACAGACACTGCTATGGGCAAGTGGCAGGTAACTGTATGCAACAGAAATTCATAGAGTTCCCCACAAAAACTCACCAACGTATATAAACCTACGTATGGACATGGGTTTCTGTGAACCAGTGAAGAACTTCATGCTATTGTTTGTGATTAATAATATCTAATGTGCATTCTAATAGACATTCTAATCCATTACAGACATACTAAACATGCATTTAAACTGTCGAAATGTTTATATGAAAGCGATGTCTTTACTTTTTATCACTGAGTTTATCTTTTCTTTTGTGGCAGATAAGAGAGATCCGATTTACAATAACAGCTATCATGGAAGTTCTGTTCAAAAAATCAGACTGCTCTCAAAAGCGCATCACCATGGCACATTTATAACCACCCAGGGTTTATGAAATGACCCTGAGAGATATTTTTCCGAGAGACTAAAAACACTGACAGCATCCTCACTAATTGTGTTGCCTCTTCTGTCTCAGAAGATCTACAGTTTCTCTATTTGTCAACTTAGAAATCTGCCAATTCATACTGACACAGATTCATATAACAAACACAGACACAAACATTTGTGGAGGCATTTGTCAGGCTGAATTGTTTTAAAGAGTTCACTCGGAGATAGCCTGGGTAATACACAAACAATTACTACATGGTTTGTCAAACAAAAAATGTTTAGTATATATACTATACAGTATATACTGTATGTTTGTTCAACTGCACTGATGCAACATGTTTAACCCTAATGTAATGAGACAGGTTCAAGAACAACTGAGTTACGTACAGAAACAGCCTGCGGAGTCACTGCAGGGGAAAGCAATGGTTTAGAGCAAGAGCAGTGCCTGCACACCGATTGTACTATTACAGGCGCTTCATGAAGTGAACTGAAAAGGGGAATTCAGGTTGAAGTATGTAACAAACAAAGAAGGAGATGTACATCTTGTGAGATGCAACTGTGTGAACAGAGTTGTAAAATGCAGTATGAACAGTGCATTTTTTACTGTCAGTGTATATGAATATAGGGTCTGATAAAGTAATGATTATATTTCATTACTTCAGATATCATATTTGTTAAAGCTGTGCTAATCAACAATTCTATTTCAACAATGGATCAAAGGCCTGTGTAATGTATCGTTTGCACTGACGAACCCACAAATAATTATGACCTAACTCTGCAGTTCCCCTCAGCTGTATGGAGCTTTTTAGCATCTTTCAGCTCTTGTTTTGGTTTCCTACAACGCAGCCGTCAAAATAGTTTTCAGCCACAGCAGTCAGGAAGCTGTTTTGAGCAACAAAGGTCTAAAAAACTGACTCTATGCTACCTGTCCAGCACCAAATGGCAGGCATAAATTATCAGCTAGCTGGTGAACATAACTGAGCATTTAGCAGCTAAAGAGCCAGATATTTCCCTCCGGAGTTTGGTCCGGAGAGACCAAAACAGAACCAGAGAGAGAGCTAAAAATCATGACTGCAAATAAACGCTAATGTTGCTCTATATCTGCTGGATGTGTATTTGCTGACTGTTAATAACAAGCTCTATTAACCCCCGATGTACACTTTCTGCCCTGCTCCAAATGGGAGACAGGAGAGGGATTAGCTGGTAGTGGAGCATTTAGCCAGTAAAGTGACAAAGGTTTTTTTTTTTTTAATCAAAAGTTGGTTGAGATGAAAAACAGAGCAAAAAAATAAAATAAAAATTGGACGTCAGGTGGACAAAAAAACAGGACGCCAAATGAATGCTAATGATGCTCCATGTGATATGAATGTATATATAAAGAACATGTTAGCAACGTGTTTGCTGACATGTTTGCCAAAACCTTTTTTAAGGTGATAATATGTCAGTGTTGTGTTTTCAGCTTGTTCTGCTGCCCCCTATTTGCCAATAAATAATAAATGCAGCTTTAAGCACTGAGTCAGTTGAAATATACTTTATTTTGCATGGTGCAGAATTAAGTGGACTACAATGCATGTTAGACGTAATGAATATTTCAATAAAACATGTCTGCTTCAAATTATAATATGACAATTCACAGTGGGTTTACAGCTTACAGATAAACTATGCTTAGTTTTGCCGTCTACAGAAAAGGGATTTGCAGAAACAGGCATTTGGTATTTCTCTTTGTTTTTAAAAAATATAATCTACTTGTCCATGTATGTTGAGAAAATACCTCAGGTCATTTATTCTCTCTGTGCTGTTCTTAATGGCTCACATGCACACATTCAAGCAATAGGCTGAACATTTTGAGATGGACTGACGACCTGTGTAGGGTGTTTCCATTTCTCCCATGTGCATGCAGGAAAGGACTTGCAGGTGTGAGAGAAGGGATCGATGACAGATATATAACACATCCTGACATGCAATCAAGGACACGTTAAATGGTTACGGGCTTTTCATCAACACTTAGGAATGCTGATGGAAAGTTTTATGTATTTGAATATATACACTTTCAGTGCACAGGAAATCAAACATTTGTTTGTGTTGTCTCTCAAAAGGTGAGAAAAAAGTTTTGCTGTTCTTGAAGTGAGTTCATATTCTATCTTCCCAGTCCAATATTTGACCAGTCAAGTTTTGCAAAGCTTCTAAATCCTGTGTATTGTGTTTTGTATTTAACTTAGCTGCTCATTATTTTGCCAAAGGATACCAATACGTTCTTATTTTTTCACATAGAAATATAATGTAAATATAAATGGAGTCTTGACTCTTTTCAGTACTGAGGCTTTTCTTTGCTGGACCATCGGCCATCTTGGGACTCCTCTCTGTCCTTTGGATGTACAGTAGGTGCCTCATTCCAGATGTTTTAGATCTGGATTTCTCCTCTTGTCTCTCTCTCCTCCCGTGTGGGAATGCTGTCCTCGTTTCCTCATCAGCTGTGGGAATGCTGTCCTTGTGTGTATGTGTAGCCTGTCCTTTTTCCAGGTCTTCATGGTAGAGAGGAGGCAGTTTCTTCACATATGTATGATATTGTAATCCTTATTTTCCATATTGTAATTGTACTATTGTTTTTTTGGTGGGAGACCCGAATCAAGGGTCTAAGGATAGAGAGTGTCGTATGTTGTACAGTTTGTGACTCCTGAGGCAAATTCGTGACTTGTGATATTGGGCTATATAAATAAAACTAGCTTGACTAAGCATACACAATTGAATAACTGCTCTATGTTAAATTTCTGTAGTGAAATTAGGATTTTCTAGCAACCTTTAGTGAGGATACAGGGGTAAAGGCATGCAGAAGGCATTGCAATCTGAATGCGATTGGGCTGGCCAAACCCCCGTCGGGTGGTCGGGTTCACCTTGTGATCTGATTTCGGCAAGCTATAAATACAATATGCACACTTTGAATACATAGTTAAACTATGACCAAAGTATGCTTGTTTGCTTGCTTGCTTGGAAGTCGTCAGGGAAAATAAGTTTTTACTCAGTATAAAAGCAGATTGGTGAAAGTGTGGCCAATGGCAAGGTCGCTAGCGTTTAAATCTTCCGTGGAGCGGGATCAGATTTTGGCCAGGAGAATTGATCAGTGAGCTAACCTAGCTCTGGCTAACTCTGCACACCAGCACCACAGGTATATATTGTTTTCATACTGAGATACAATCACAATATGGGCAGAACAGGGATAATGAGGACTCTTATTAAAACCAGGTATAAATGCAAAGACCCATGATCAGATGTCCTTTTTCAAATAACATATCTTGGTAAAAACGGATCTATCTTTATCTTTACACCTGGTTTAATACCAGGTGTAAAGTCTTTTTTCTGCCATCATCACAAGATAAAACAAATATTAGCAAAGACCACTTTCAACTAAATGCACAGATCAGATTATCCATGTTGACCTCGTGTTTTTTTCTCTACTCTCCTCAAGCCTTTTTTATATCGCTGTCAATCCCTGAGTTAAATGCTACAGTCTGCAATTTCTTGCAATAATAAGATGCAAGATGGGTTTTTTTTGTGTTGTTGCTGTTTGTTTTGCACGTAATGCTCTTTTTGGTGACACACACCAGAGAACAATACAAAGGGCTTTCACAGCTGAACTTGTTTCATATGCTAGCACACCCTCATCTGAATCCTTCTCATCACCAAGTCTACTTTTATCCCTGTTGACACCCCTCCGCCCACTCTGCACTATATTTTACATATTCCTGGTACTCTGTCCCCTACCATTGTGCCGATTTCTTCACCTTCCCTCATCAACTGAAGTCCAGTTCCCTCCTCCTCTGCTTCAGTCGCCCACTTTCCTCTCTTTATGATTTTCCACACCCTTGTCAGTCCGTTTAGGTTTGCTCCACAGGAACACAGGAGGCGTTTGATATATATATATATATGTGAAGGGAACACGTTGACAGAGGGGAACAAGGGGCCATTCCAGGGATCCATATTTCCTGTTCCCAGAGGAGCAGGTGGGAGGGAGCTCAGCACAGCAGGATGGCCTTTTCCCAGTCCCTTTGAAACCACGGTTTGCGTGCGCTTAAGGTAGAATGAATGTGTCAGTACGTATGTCATTGCATGCGTGTGCATGCCTGTGTGTGGTTTCCCGGACCATATGTTCATGTTTAACTCCCTCCACATCTGTGCTGGCAACAATAGCAGCTCGCCCCACAAGAATGACCACAGTCTGTCAGGGCTCATCAGACAGGTCCTAAATTTAAATGATGTGGGCGCCTCAAACCCCAGCCTCGTTCCATTGCTTTATGATGGAACCCAGTCACCTTTGACCTGCACAATCAACTCAATTTTCTGTGCAGATCCACCGACCATATCCATGAGGTCTAACCAAATTGTGTTCCCTTGGGTGACTGTGATGAGGTCACATTTATTCACTTTTGGCCTGGTTACACATGAGAACACTGATCATAAATTTTATGTTCTCTATTCATTGTCTCCTGTTCTTGTCAGGCTAATTCAAACCAGTTGTAAGCAGAAAGAGGAATCCATAAATTACTGTTTTTGGCTACATATTCATTAGGAATGTTTTTATTCCATCCATAAGCATTTCAAGAGGTCCACAAGTCTGGCCTATATTCAACTTTCCTTCCAAATGTAGTAGTAATTTAAAGCGGATTTCCAGAAAATTGTAACAAGAAAATGCTAATTAATGTGTGTTTCCATCTGCTGCTTTTATGTGAATATTAGGAGTTGGGCGCATTCAGATAAACAGTCGGTTGCGTTAATCCCTCTGTCAGGTACCATTAAACTATTGCAGAAGAAGAGGGCAAGATGAAAAAATGATAGAAAGAGCGCCAGTCATACCTCAAACAAATGAAAATGATGTGGAAAATGGGACGGAAATATGGCATTTATGTTTATTTCCTGTTTTAACTTGAGGATCATAACAGTCGCCTAATTTCTCCACACAGATGTGTGATGTTTTCGTCTGCCGCCATTTTTCATCTCTTCAGTGGAAGCTTGAGTGACGTCACATGCTTCATGTACATCACGATTTATCCCCCCAGTGTGTTTCCATTGTACTTTGTTGCATTTTGCATTTATTGACACACCAACTATTCTACCTCAGACAAGCATAAACATTTTTTTGTTTTGTTTATTGTATTATTATTAACAATTTGAAAAGACCCATAAAAACAGATGGATGGAAATACACTTAGTGACCATCAAAGCAGAACTATTTTCCATATATATATATATTTTATCAACATACAGTAAATGATTCCTCTTGATCAAACTATTTCAAAATAAAATTAAAACAATGAATTTGAGGATTTTGCTATATCTAACCATCGTTTAAGAATCCCAAATATTTAGTTGACTTCCAGGGCTTCTGCAGTGTTCTGGTTAATGTAGCCTGTGAAAAACAGCACACCTTGTAAATCTGTAAAACTGCTATTCAGTGCTGTGAGGGGGGGAGGTAGGGAGACATGAGGAACAGCAAGTTTATTCTTTGTATTTTGACTTTTTTTCTTCCATAAGGCCCTCGAGGCCCCTGTTTGTGCCCCCCGGGTAAAAATCCCTGGAACTTTAACCACATCCTCCCATCCAGGCAGTTCAAAGATCAGTCATATACCTCATTTATCTCAGCAGAAAGCTGAGAATAGGAGACAGCTGCTCTCATGTATAGTCACCTATGACTTGCACAATGTCTGTCTGTCCTTTTCAGGAGCCTAAGCACCATACACACACACACACACACACACGTATTGAAGATGCAGTCAAATTAATTGTGCACAAGAGCTGATTCATTCCGACACTATATGCCGACCGGTGAAGGAAATGTTTGACTTTTGTTCACATTGCTGGAAAAAATGCACATCCAATGAATTGAAAGCTACCAGTAATTTACTTGGTGGTTTTCCATTCAAGGTGAGTTTAACACTCTGAGTTAAAGACGCTCGGCTCCTCTGTGCTGATTTGAGTATAATGGCCCATTGAATGGCATCATTTTATGGTTGGGTTGTTTCAGATGAGATAGAGAGTGGCGGTGTTATCTGGGATGCTCCCAAAAATGAATTTGAAACCTCTTATTAGGCATTTCGTTCCACCAAGTTTTCAGGGAGAATTTTTTAATAATGTACGTTACGTGACATGAAAAGGTAAACAGAAAGTTATAATTTTTATGAAGTCTTTGTAGTCAAATTACTGCCTAGAAATTCTCACCCTTGAGAGTCTCTTTGCAAGCAATCATGACTGACAACTTAACAACTGCTGTTCCCACTGCCCTTTACAAATACACCGCAAGTGCAGCTGCCATTAAAAGAGCTTCATTTAGCCGGAATTGTGCCAAATACTTAATAATAGCCAACATATCTCGTCTGAATTGAAACTTGTTACTTGTCTTGAAATTAAAAACTTCAAATTAATTTCATGATTGTCAGTTTTAGTCACCAAACCTATGGTCTTTTAACTCAATAAACCCTCTTGCTGTTTCAGTCAATGAAAACTAAAGCTGTTTTAGCTGTTTTTAATTAAATGCATTTAACTAATTATTATTTGATACTTGTTATAGAAATATTTATTATTTTTAACACAGTATAATGTATAATATTAACAGACATTAAATTACATACAAACATAAACAGGAAAGCTACAAATGTAGGATTAGCAGATGAGCGTAGCCTATACCCTTGACATCATTTATATCTCATATCATTAGCTGGTTTCATCATTTAGCCGTGACCTCAACCTTTCCCTGATCTGAGCAGTTTCTGTTGCTTAACCTTAATCACTATAGTTAATTGCATCATACAGAAAGCCACTAAATAACCAGTTAATAAAAAATTTTCAGTGAGTGTTTTGCAGATATGTATCTCACTAAAATGTCCCTCCTTTTCCTTCAAGTTTAGAACAGCTACTTTTCCTTTGTTAGCATGGGGAGGCTGTAGACCTCCATGTGTCTTCTCCAAAACACATGAAGACACCATCCGCTTAGTTTATCCTGGATGATGTAATGTGCTCAGCCGTTCACACTGTACCCAGATTCTTTATATATTTATTTTCTGTTTGTGGAATATTAATTTATTTTGCTAGATTGCTATTTTGTTTCTGCCATATATCTGTATGAGAGAGATAACTATAAAGGCTTGAATCTTGGTGCTATGTACAAACTGCCCCCACTCTCTGCATTTCTTTTTAAAACATAGTTTATAGAGACCAGGTCTAGATAGACAGATAGATAGATAGATTTTATTATCCCCAAAGGGATTTTTCGTTTTCCACAGAGCATTATGTGTGCCTCCATAACATAGATACATTTACATACAACATAAATACATTAGTGTAAATACATAGTGTTTTATTGTAATTGGCCAGCTATAGAATTAAGAACTGCTATGGCTAAATATAAAAACAAAGAACTACTACTAAAAAAAAAACAGGACAATGTTGAAAGTAACTGCGTCAAACAGTAAAAATAGCAATAACAATGATAATAATTACCTAAATAACTAAAAATATGACTACATGGAAAAATATAGAAAATTAGTCTGAAAGAAAATCTGATAGGAAATATTTCTTTCAACAGCTGCAAAGTTTTAATTTCTCTCTTTTTGGCTAATGAGTTTTGTGCTATAATGCTTGGTCTGTTGCACTGACTGTTGCCTAGATATGGCACATCCACAAAATGACATATTGGAGTGTGTCCCTTCAATATGCTCATAGATGGTAAAACTTAGCTAATGAGCACTGACAAGCACACGGTGTCACTCCAGCATATGCAGCACTGCAACTGTCAAACCATTAACTAAGAAATAAAGAAAAATCTAAGACTACAAAATAATGGAAAATAAAATGTGGATGCAAAATAAAGCCCTGATCAAATGAGCCATCATCCCAGGGGACAACATCTGTGAGCTGTTCCTTTGTTTTTCTTTAGACTAGGTAGCACTTACACAGTAATTATGGGCACATGGCACATTTCACGTGGAGCTGAACATTATGTGAAAAACAAAAACAGAGATCAAATATTGCACATACGTTTTGGGGCGCGATAAATCCTCACCGGGTGGCAAATGGAGATTTGACAGCCTCTATAGCTCATTTGCTAGTTGCCAGAAGCAATATCTGACATGTTTTTCTTCAAACAGAGCACAATAATTTTTCTTCAAGTCTGACATGGCATGATAGATAAAATACAGCATGTGTATGCATTCAGTATGCCATTTGGTGGACGGATATAATATATAAAAGAATATCATGCACAGTTTTGCATGGTGGAGAGATAAATACACATATTGCCACACGCACACCCATCAACAAACTCATTCGCACTGATTGGTTCTTAATTTGGTTCATTTTGGAGGTGAGAACAATGACATTGTGTGCACACCAGCAAACAGGAATGAGAATGTCTAAAATATTGGGATCTGGTCTTCTTTCAAGAGGGTTGCGGTGTATTTCAAACAGCAAACTGCAGTCTCAACTGTTGCTCATATTTATCTGTTTACGCATGTGATTTTACATTACTGGTGTGGAGGCAAATTACAGCAAAGAGCACAGACTAGTTCATCATTCTTAGATAAATTAACACTGGACTGGGGTCACTAGTTCTAAAGGACACACAGTGCAGAGTATCACTTAATCACAAGGGTAGAGTTGATAAGTCAGGTTTTCTTGTGTGTTCTGGTTCCAGCGGTTAAATGTTGCTACCTGCCAAGTTTTTGGGTCAAAAAGTTAAGTAACATCGCTAATATTCTCCAAAATGAAAACCGATTGAGCACCAAAAACAATACCAATTGAAGGGACACTTACTGGCTTTATTTCTGGTCTTCATTCACAATACATGTTGTGTTTGTTTCTCATTTAAATACTCAGGTCTGATCAAACTACTGAAACAAGGAACCCCTGCACTTTCCCAGATATTGAGAGTTTTTGTTCATATTCCACAAATTTGTACAGGCAAATCAATTTTTTAGGAAACACCTTTGTCCAGCTACATTTTTTCTATTGAGAAAAGATGAACTTGTATGCTAAATGTTCACGGCCAACATATTTCATTTGATTTCCCCTCACTCCTGGCACTCAACCCAAAAACTATATTTAATAAAAGAAATTAGTTGTATGCTTTTTAGGAGATGGACAGCTGATTTCAACTGATTACTGGGTAGTTTACACTATAATAATACATCATCATTTATTAGTTGATTATATTTTGTATTAATAAGTATCATATAGTATAAAAGTATCTAGTAACTAAAGGTATCAAATAAATGAAGTGGAGTAAAAAGTACAATATTTCCCTCTGACATGTAGTGGACTAAAAGTATAAAGTAGCATAAAAAGGAAATACCTAGGTAAAGTACAAGTACATCAAAATTGTACTCAAGCACAGTACAGTTAATGTACTTGGTTACATTCCACCACTGAACAAAAGTAATTAGTTTCATTCATCGTTAGCCTAGCTCAGACAAAGGTGCCTTTAAACATCTTCAAAGCTGCCACAGTCACACACACATCTTCTGTATTTGCCATGCAAACAATTACTGCCCATCATGTGATTTCCATATACCCCTCAAGTCATCTAGGAAATGCAAACGGCTTTCAATAAAAAGATGGTAAACCCTAGGTGGGCGGAGTAATGTCGACACACGTATGCAGATCACATTTTCAGTGACAGCGAGAGCTATTTTGTAAAATGTATAACAACATCAATATTTAAGTAGTGTTGCTTCTGCTTACAGGATGTTGGATGTGTTGGCTAGATGGCCAAGATCCCACTGCAATACTCTAATCCTGCCAACCAAAACAGCTATGAGAGAGGAAATTTGTGCCACCAGGATGTCATTGACATTGGAGACAGTATTTCTAACACTGCTGGCCTCCCACACCATTCAGACTATCATTATACAGTCTATAGTAGGATGATCTTACTCATACACAATCTATGTATATATTCACAGCCCAGAACATTAAACTAATTAAATCAACAACAATTACAATGTCAAAACCTTTACAATAAAGGCCTGGTCTGAAGACAACAGCATTATTTCAATTATTTACAAGTGGGAATGATGATGGTGTAGTAACAACATTTATTATACGTTGTGTGCTGCAATCTTGCCCTAAACCATTTGGGAACAAACTAAAATTTAATGTCACCTGTACAAGTAAAGTTTGTTTGTGCCTCATATCTCTACCGACCAAGTTTGGCGTTACTTCACCTTCCAGACAAGGCGGTGAAGACGGGTTAGGAAAGGACTAGGGCACACACTCTGGCTGTCTGCACTGAATTAAAATGTCAGACTATGCCTCTGAGTCTGTGACCTCTTGACCGTGTATGCAAATCATGTGAGGGTTGACAGTGAAGAAGGAGCTGGGCTCCTGGGAGGAAATAAAGCTGTTATTCCCCTCAGGTGGTGAAGCGCAGGATTAAGTTCTGGATGGGCTTTTCAACACGATAAGCATTTTTGACATTGGAGCGATGTAGAGGCCCGAGGCATGCGTTGCACTTTATTTTATCCCTATTATGATTAAATGTTTGACTTCAAGTGGTTCATAATGACGAAGTTCTGCATGAGTGTTTCTCATCTCATAAAAGATTAGATATCCACTATTTTTAGTAATGTTTTGGTTTTTTGAATTTCAAGCGAAACATTTTCATGATGTGTTACCTTATTTTAGTATCTATACGTATCTATAAGTATCTATACTAATGTACAACAGTATAGCACATTTAGACCAGGATCTTTTAAAGCACTGAGTGTTACAACATGTTCATTTTACTTGATCTGATTATCAAGCATACATCCAAAGATGGATAACAAAACAAAATCAATGTGCTGGACAAAGCCATTGATATCCAAATAAAGATAGTCAATACTGCTTTTGATTGACATCCCGGGTCTATTTGTGAATTGCAATAGATTTTCCTTGTCTTGTCCTCTTTTTTCGCCATTGACTCATCGGCTAATGAATTTGCCTTCTGTCACTTTGCACGACAGCTGTCACTCTCCAACTTGGCATGTTTGTCTGCATCAGGGGAGGGAAAAAGGGGAGCCAGATCGATTGACGTTAATTATGCGGATGTTACGAGGGATGGTGCACGTTGGTCTGTGTCTCCTCCAAAGTAGTCGATAAAGGTCAGGCAATTAGTTTTTTTGGCCTAGGTTTTTTTCTTTTTTTTTTCTTTCAGGCATTCAATAATGTCACTATGGTGATGGACACAGCATCTGCATCACCAGACAAATTATCTGGTCTCCACCTCGCACATCTCAGTCCGACCACACACTCGTGCTGTAAATAGTGTGCTAAAATTCACAAGTGCACTGGTGAGTCATTTGTAATACAGAAAATCTGGTTAAGATGTGAAGAACGTAGTTATTTCCTTCACTTTGAAGTCTACAGATTTGACAATCATTTTGACAGAAAAAAATAGGAACTGCTATAATGTTATTTAGCTATACTGTATGTTATGTAGTGAAAGGAAGCCCAAATACATGTTGTCCCAAATTCTATAAACATAGATTTTAGGAAAAAGTGCATTAAAACAGGCATGGATTTTCCTCATCAGTCCCATGTAGGTAATTGATATCTGCGTGAATCAACAATTCTATTATTATCATTGTTATATTAGAGTCTGACTTAAATGGCTATTATTTTGGTAGCGTACCTCAATAATGAAACCAGCATTTCATAAACTGGTTGGTGGACACACTTCCCTGAGTGCATAAGCAAAACTGGATAATACTGTTTTAAAGACAGATAGGAAAAAGTGGTTTGAACTAAATGTGTATTTATGATTGAGCAGCCAATATAGAAATTCCAACTTTTATTCAAATGAATAGCAACTGCTACACACACTGAAGTTTTCCCCAAGAACAGCAACATTTTAAAGATGAAATGCACATATAAAACTAAGATGGAGCACAGGCAATACACTTACCTTTATCAGGCAGTCAGATGTGACTGTGGGGGTGGCAGCCTTAACTGGATTTTCAATAACTTCCTGTGTTGTTGAAAATCACTGAGCCATGAAAGTAACCTTCTTTATTACTATTGTGGTGAACCAGTCACCCTGCTGGATCAGTTACCGAACCGTCTTTAAAGTATGCATGCGGAAAGGGTAACAGTTTGTGAAACCCCCAGTCGAAGGCATCCATTTCTGATTCAGAGGCACGAGGCAGTAAAATACTATGTTAGTCCATGGAGGCTTGGAATTGAGGATCAGTCCTTCACAGTGTTTTCATTAATGGCTTAGTTTGCGTTGTCTCCTAATCCGTCTGCTCTCCGATAAAGCATGTTGCTGTTACTGGATGGTTAAACATGCAACATGTCCTCAATGTCCCCCTACCAATTAGCGGTAGGCTAATATTAAAATGGGAACATTAACAAGCTGGGGCTACAGTACAGGGACCCTTTCAATCCCTTGTAAAGTTGGTGGGGCTGGAAGCTTGGTGAGGTAGCTTCTACTTGTGTGGCTAGCTGGCAATATACTGACATTAGCCAGTGTCAGTACATTGCCAAGCTAGTTAGCTTGCTGTATTATTTATTTATATGTATTGATGTTGGTTGTCTGATTTCTTTTGTGAAGCACTTTGTGATGTTCTGCTCTTGAAAGGTGCTGTATAAATGAAGTTATTTACTTACTAACTCTCTGCTGGCCTGTTAACTAGTAAGTGAGCAGCTAGGTTAAGACATTTACAGTATAATGTCTTAAGTTAACACAGTTTATATACACGTCCTGCACAGCCACACATCTGTTTTCACTTATCCTGGCCAATTAGATCTCTGCTCAGGTTGAAGGTGGGCAGACTAATGCTGGGTATTACGTAAGGTCACCGGACTCCATGTACCAATAAGAATGATAAAGGTGTAATTTGTCACACCATGGCAGGTGCAACAAAGCTAACAGGAGAGTGAGGAAGATGTCAATCAAACACACTCCCACACACTCCTGAGAAGAGCTCTAATCCTCCACATATAAGTCAAATCACCTGTGTTTATGGCACCCTAATGGAGAATTATCACCACCAGATGTTTATCTCAATGACCTCAACTCCTAATATTCACATAACGATAGTGGGTGGAAATGCACATTAATTTGCATTTTCTTTAGCCAGTTTTCTGGAAAAGTCTTTTAAAATTTGTGCAACATTTGGATGAAAACCTGACTACAGACTTCTGTCTGCAGAACTGTGGGCAAACCGTGTGTCTTTCGTAAACAGTTTATACTCTGGCAAATGGGCTATTTGAAATTGGATGATGACGCATTGCTAATACGATAGCTTGGTAGCTTGGATAGCTTGATAGTTTGGTCTGCTGTTGGTCAGAATATGCATGTCAGAGTTCACCAAAGTTGAACTCATGCAAAAGCTCTGCGCAGATTTACAGATTTAATTCCACTCAAATAATTTTATTTTTGATTTTACTGGGCTCTTTCCCCAAACTTGGGGCTGAAAAGTGATACTTTGAACCATCAGCTTATAACGTCATGAAAAAATGTTTTTCTTTGTGTCCTCTGGCTAGAGCCAAGGCTGTCCAGTGAACTAGGCTACAATCCGGGACTTTGTCACCAGTTGCCATCATCACTGATATCACAATTCTGAGTTTTGGCCTCTGAACATGTGTCAGATATGGCATGATTGGAGAACTGGCAACATAAATAGTCTCACCTCTGTGGAAGAGGTAAGGGAGGAATTTTTCTGTTTTAGTGAAGAGGTACAAATTTTAAAATGTTGTCAACTCTCTGTGTATTTGTTTCTGTGTTTCAATGTAACCAATGACACGGTAGCCTGCAGATGTTATTATGTTTCTGTTTCAGCTGTCACACAACAGCACAAGAATAAAATAGTGAATTGATCGAGGCTCTCAGTGCTCAAAACTGTACAACATTGATGTAAGTCAGGTAGTGATTTGTGACAATCAGTCAAGTATATTTTTTTTCTTACCCATGTAGGCCTAGCTGTCTGACAACAGAAATAAAAAGCTTTATCACACTTGTTGCCATATACCTACACAATGTATAGGAAAAAGACCAAAGCCCCGGTGCCATAGTGGTACCTGGAGACAGGACCCAACCAGGATTCTAGTGGTATCGCACACCACACTAAAAGCTACACAGCTGTGTCTGTTTACAGGCAAGTAGGCCACACCACAAATATGACCATTTTTTACTGACAAACAAGAATAGTGAAAGAGAGAAAGTGCTATTTGTATAACGAGGGTTTTTCCTGGCTTTGCAGCGTACTGGTTATAATGAGGTTTGTCAGGATGACCGATTAAAACCTTCCATCACCCTGAGACTGTTCCCTCTCTCTCTATCTCCTCTTTCCTCAACCCCCCAATCTTTCTCAGTTTCCCTATGCGCAGGCTGTAAATAGAATCTGTCTCCATGATCAGCTGAGGAATTAAATGTTCCCACTCCTGTCTCAGTTTGCCTCTTACTCTGCATAAATAATGGGATGTGTTCTCAATGGCTGCAGAGCCATCATAAGTCCTTTATATGATGCATCATGTTCCAGGTGCTATGCCATTATTTTTCTGCTGGCTGCTGTAGCAGTCTAATGACTTTTTTTTTGTTAAGATCTATAAATATGATTTTCTACCAATTAGTTTTTACATTTTCCCCGTTTTTGAGGAGGAGACATTGCAATTAACACTTGTTTTAAATGTGTGGAGTCTACAGCCATGCTAGCTACATGCTAATAACTGCATGCTAACCAGGGTGGGAAATTAGCACCAGCCAAAAGCTGGTAAAATATGAAAGTGGCTGGTAGATTTCAGATCCAAAAAAATGATTCACTATTGAGTGGCTGGTGAAGTTGAACATTTATCTGTCAATGACTGGTAGAGGTTCACATTTTAATAAGTTAATTTCCCACCCTGATGCTAACTTGCATACCATGTTCACCATCTTAGTTTAGCATGTTAACATTTGCTAACTAGGACTAAACACAAAGTACAGCTGAGGCTAATGGGAATGCTATTAGTTGGGCAGGTATTAGACATAAACCAAATTAAAATTTTGACCTGTTGATGGTGCTAGATGAAAAGTCATCACCAAAGCTATTACAATTCACCCCATGTGTAACATGAATGTCTGTACCAAATTACTTGGCAATCCATCCAATAGTTGTGGTGGACCGACGTTGCCATCCCTCTAGCCATGTCCGTTGCATGGGGAGAAAGTCACATAACCCTGTAGCTGATGATTCCTACATTAGTACACCTTCACTCCGAGTGATTTATGCAAAGCGGAGACAACTGTGAGAAGTTGTGTGGGGCTGTTGATGGTAGAGCATGTTGTACTGCCGGCCACTTTTCCTCCTGATTTATCATTTATGCTATGTTTTGACCGCTACAAGAGGTTTTCGTTTTGCATGTGGGGGGCTGTGTTTGCAAATACAGTATCTCACTACCTGTGTGCTGACAGTATCAGGTCTGCCAACCCAACGAAGTAGAACACTTGGTAAATGGCAAATGAGTGCGTTAAAATACACGAGAGAAGGGGATTGGGAGCAGAAAAGGGTAGCTTATTGCCAGAGGGTTTCAATTCCTATATATATATAACTAAAAGAAAACTGTATGAATAAAAAGTAAGGTAGCACTGAGCTTCATACTCAGCCACTTAGATAACGAGGGAGTCTCAGCAAATTGCCACTTAGTAAACAACAGTCATATTACTCTTTTGGTAAATGTAATCAATTTATACAATGGACACCAACTGACAAATTATGAATAAAAATACACTTTTTTCCCTCTTTACCCTACTATCTACAGGTTAAGTAACATTGAAAATATAATTTAAAGAAACATGAAATGGTAATACAGAACGAGGAAAAACACTTCCAGAACTCCCTCCCACTTCACAACTTTTTTAAAAACCATCTCACGTAGGATCATGTAAGTCATAGGAAGTCTATACTCTCACTCTTTAGTTAATAAACTATTGACCCAAGACTGTTGGTGGTATTTCTGTGATCACTGGGTGAGTTTATGCCTTTTAGCACACTTGCTGTCAAACTCTCAGGGGTAATTCCACTTTGATGTGTGTTTTCTTAATTAATAAACTGGGAATGGGGAGAAATAAATACATATAAATAAAAATGTCATGGACTAGATAGATGAGAAATGCCCAGGCTCTCGCTGCTTAGAAGATTAAAAATAATCTTGACTTGAAAGGTGGAATTTTACATTTGACCCAGATGTGTCGAACAGTTAGTGGTCTCTGGGAGGGCTGCGTGATATCGCCCGGGAAGAATCTTAATACAGCCTTGTAATGAAGACACACAGGATGGTCAGGCAACACATACTGTACTGTAGCTCTTTCACTATGGAATATTATATCATTATAAAAGGTGTACTTGAAAACAGGGTTTTGTATCTGTAAGCTTTTCAAAAAAGTTAATGTTACATCGGACACAAGTTTATGTATTTTGTTGACTTTTTGGTGGTCATGGAGGCCAGGGCTGGATCTCTTTACATGGCTGGGCTCTGTTGACTGAGCATGATGGTTGACTTGACAGTGTTGACTAGCCAACTGTGTTGTGTGTAGCGATTCCAAAGACAATGATTGGTCAGAAGCTGGAGATCCCGCCCTCCCTCCCAGCAAAAGAAACAGCATGTGTCTTTTGTGACACCCTGTGTACAAAACATTACCACGCAGTAAACCTGTCAAAAGTTCGTAAACTTGCACACGCACACGCGTGTAAGTATTTTTGCTGCCGTGATTGTAAACGTGAGTTTGCAAGCCTGTGTCTGAATGTACAGACTTGCAAAACGGAGTTTGCAGGCGGAAAACAAAATGTACAAGTCTACAAAACTAAGCTTACAGATACAAACGTCACTGCACAAGTTTGCAAAACTACGGTTACAGATACAAAACCCTGTTTTCAAGTACATCTTTTATAATGATATAATATTCCATGTTTCATTGGCAACATCTGTCACTTTGTCAGCAGAAAGTCTTCTTATCTTTCTTTTCACAACCTTATCAAACGGCAAACACATTTGCGGATGTATCTGTCACATAAGCTGAGGTTTGCAAATAACAAACAGAATAACTGTTATGCTCAAGGTGCCAGGTATCAGTAACAAGCCTTAATTATGACCTTATCAAAGCTTAAGTTAAGATAAAAGCAGTAACACCTCAGGCAACAGTTTGGGAGATACTGCTTTTCATCCGTGCTCAAGGAGATGCCTCTGCAGTTTACTGTATATCACATTCGGCTTTAGCAGCGACGAAGTTTAGCAGGAAGGAAAACATTTCTTCTGTCCGAAGTTATTCTAATCAAGTGTTTTGACAGTTTTTAAATGTGATGTGCAACTCTGGGGAACTGAGCAGGGGGCAATGCAACACTGTTTTAAATAGCAGTGATTCCAATACATGTTGCAATGAGTTCATGCATATGGTTGGAGTAAGGGTCTTAATAAAAAGGTATATATCATGGAGCAATGTGACACTCCAAAACTGACATTGTATGTTTACGTGTTGGATGCATTTCCTTTTGAACAGAAAAAAAACTCTTTGCACATCTATTTCATGAGACAGGTGCATAGGAGAGGGACGAGTAGATCAAAAATTGCAGGAAAGACTCCCGTACACTGTCTAACTTGCAAAAATTATTTATTGCGACATTTCAGTGCCATGAAGAAAGTCTTTCTTGCAAATTTGTGATGCATTTCCTTCCTCATAAAAACATTTGCAAAGCTGTTTTTTATGAACATTTGAAATCCTTATTGTTACCATCAAGTGTTCACTAGCTAACAGTCTTCTTCTCTTCTCTTCTTCACCACCTGCAGATCAGTGGAATGGTATGAAACTATTGGCAGGAAAGTGTATTGCGTCACCTACATACACATGGATGTGCGTCCTTGCGCAGACATAAAAAAAAAAAATCCACAGCATTGCACTCCTTTAACAGACTCACGATGGACAGTTTCAAAAAAAATTATCAAAATCGATGCAGCAGAACCAGAGATATCGTCCTTCTTATTCCACACATTGTTCTCCCTTGCCCAAACCTGGTGCCTACATTTCCCACAATGCACCTCGACAGCGAACAGTTTTAGTTGGAGCTTCACACTTGTCAACAGACTTTGATGTGTGAAACCTGTGGCGTTCCCCTTTAAGAGTGATCTGTTTTGACAGCCGGAGTTGCTACTCATTTACACATTCACAAACTGCAGGCTAATAGGCTATTTGGTCAAATTTCCCATGCATATGTATTTGTCCTTATTCAAATTAAGATTATAGTAATAAGTGCATGTTAACACCTGTAGGAAGTTATACCCACTTTACGTTACTACATTATATCACAAAACTGTCTGTATTAGGATGCGATACAGGTCATATCAATGAGGAGAATACGCAGAATATCTATTGTTATATTATAATATGAAGCTGTTTTTCTGCAAAGTGTGTACTCATCCTCATACAGAAAGCTATACCATTCCATTGCACCTACCGAAACTGCCTAATGTTTCACCCCAGCTAAAACCCTATTTATAATTTGAGGTGATTTTTCCTTTAAAGTCATTACGGCTCAGGACTGTGCTGCAGGGGCGAGCTATTCCCAGACTGCTGGTGTTGGCTTTGTGTTTAATGGGACCTAAGGGTGTTACAATAAGATTAAATGTGGCCAAGTCAGGGCCCCTACTCATGTCACATAAAAAAAGAACAAGGGCCGTGGTGCGTGACATTTATGAGATAGTTGGCCAAGCAGTGAGTGTTTGGGGATGCTGTTTGTTGTTTGTTGCAGGCGTCTGTTGCTCACGGAGAATGAAACTGACAGTTGAGCGACTGATCATAAAATGAACAGGGTGTGTTGCAAGATAATTACATACAAGAACAGAAAGGCAACAACAGCTACACAAACAGCACGTGCATAAACTCTTACAGAACAGATATTAGATATCACCATGTTTTGTTTTTTTTAGTTAATGTAATTCTTGTTTCAAAACATATTATTATAGTAATGTACAGGTAATTTGTCCATTTCACTGTGTCAAGCAGAATCAATACCTACCTTCGCCTGAAAGTACAGAGAAAAGGCCTTTAACACGTACATGAAATCACACAATTTCTCACGTGTGGATAATTACTATAATCACAACCTGCAGTATCCTGATGGTGGCAGACTGTCAGCAGGTCATTCTCTGAGCCCATTGCATTTCTTGAATGGTGGGACAAAAAAATAAAAAAAGGAAAATCATGTTTATTTTATTGTGCAATTTTAAAGGGGAGCTCCAGGAATTTTACACATGAAGTACAGCTTGCCCGTCAGTTCTACTCAGCCTATGAGAACAGGTTTGTCATGTCGTCAGTGGCTCTCATTCCAGTTTGAAAAAAAGAACCCAGATGATGTCATAGCTTAAGGCTTAAAATGTAAATGCCTGTTACAAATCGGAGGCATGAGGTTTGAAAGAAGTGAGCATTTAACAGGGTTTATACGAAGTCTTGAAAGTTTGGAAAATGCTTAATTTTAACAGTTATGTTTTCAAAGTTAGGAATATGCTTGAATTCAAATATACTCCTTGAAAAATGCTTGATTTTCAACATAATCTGGTGTTTCATCTACACAGTCAATCATGTAAACCAAAATCTAAATTTCTAAATTTAAAATTTGGTGATTATAGTAACAATTTAAATTTGATGATAAAGACTTCGAGAGTCTGAAAATGTTTGGTTTAAGTAGCCTAAAAGTGCTTGAAAAGTGCTTGAATTTTATTTTTAAAAAGCTGTACGAGCCCCGATTTAAGAGGTAGGGTGGGTCTAACGCAACATACTTTCCAGTTGCATCATGGGAAATGTAGGATCCAGCGTTTCATGGAGACTGACCCATACCAGAGACGAAAAGTCAGGATATGTTGGCCTCTGCATAAAGTTGGAGGACTCTTGTGAGTCCTCCAACTTTATGGAGGTAAAATTCTAAATCGCTAGAGTTGCTAGAACATTTGACTTTCTTAAAAATCAACTCAAGGAACAGCGTTGAGTTGAGTTTTCCTTTTTGTGACATTATATTTTCATGGCACCATTAGCAAGGAGGAATCATTTGAAATCAGATGTTTAGCCTTCGTATGAAAGCCAAAGGAGTCAGATTTATGTTGCCAAGAGTTCAAATGAGACTCCTTTATTGTGAAAATGCAGCCTATGGGGCTTTTGCAAATTTTAGTTTTATTGGTGATTTTTCTTACAGACATTTCGGGACACCGTGAGAGCTCAGTCAGTCACTGAGGAAATGAAATACAAGTCAAATGCAATATGTGCTGCTAGCAAACAGACTGTGTGACTCCTCTGTATTCGTCCATACACACAATCTTCATAAGCACCAGATATTAAGCTGCCGAGGCTCTTGTGTTGCGTCACCTGAGACTTCAGTAAAGAACAACACAGAGCAGAGAGGGAAAACCAGTTCAACAACTTTAGTTCCCTTTCATGCCATGATGTTGCAATCTTACTTTTTTTGTGAAACAATGTCTCCCAAAAAGTAAATGATGTAAAAGTATATTGCCAGACATGTTTCGGAGTGTTATGTTCTTGTACCGCGCATGGGGTCCAAAGTACTGGGGCCAGATGCACAAAAAATCATTACATGCCCTTAACAAACTGGTATTTACAAAAGAAGAACATGCTGCGAAAATGTATGCACCTCACTCATACTGCAGACCAGGCATACGCACGGTTTTCAAAAGTTATCCGAGGGAGATATGATGAGGTGGAGAACAAATATAAGGTGAGAGACAGTTAAAACAAAACAAGAAACAGATAAAACATTGTTTGTTTAGGTTTTTACCCAATTTCACTGATTAATTTGTGATCAGTGTTATCAGTTTTGTTATTTATACTGGAGGCATCAGCAGTACATAGTGGTCATATGTAATGCAAGCTGCTCTGGTGCTGTTGAAGAACCTTGCTGATGTGGATGAATTGGTAAAAACACACTTCTTCTTTGTTGGTCTTTTCATTGGTCTCAAGACAGGTGGAGCAGGCAGACGTGTTGACTAAGGGCATGTCTACATTCATTTATGGCTAACAGTGGGGGTGGAAATGTGGCTTGTGCACGTGCACCCACTTCCACAATGACTGAGATTTGTAAAACAGAACCATACATATGCATTGCTTTATAAATCTGACAAACAAGTGCATATGCTTATTTGTGTATGCACAGAGTTTTAGTTATGAATCTACTGTTTTATTAATCGGGCCCCAGGATGTTTACACTGATCTGCATCCTGTGTGTGGTTTCTGTAGGTTTAGGTTACTTAGACACTTTGTTTATGGTTAAGGTCATGGTTTGTTGAGGTTAGGGGAAGATTGTGGTTTTGGATAAATATTTAAAGAGTAAGCACCTCCTGTCTTCAAGCAAGTGTTAACTTTTGCAATATTAACCAAGACCACAATCTTTCCCAAACCTACCAAACTCCCAATACAACCTTGGGTTGCCTAAACGTGACCATAAAAATGTTACTCATGCTTTTAGTTAGCACAGTGAGTATTGTAGGAAAAATAATATGTTGAAATATGTAGTCAGTTTCCTTGTTGTGTTGATAAATAAACATACTCTGGGAGACATTACGTTTCTTTTAAAAATGTATGTACTGTTGCAGATTAGAGTATATCAGTCATTTTTAGCAAACGGTTGTGTTGCGGCTGTGCTATAAACAGGACCGAGTGTATTTGAGATAGTGTGTGTTTGTGTTTTTTTCATGTTAATGTAAAGGTTGCATGTGCGCATGCTCAATATGTGGCCTAGGTCGGACACCCACTCAGGTGGGTGATTTGTGGTGCCATGTGTTGGTGACAAAAAGGAAAGTCATCTATTATGAAGGGGAATAACTCCAGCTTGAGCCATGACATTTTCTCTTTCCCACCAGGAGACAGGAGCTCGTAGAGGAAACAACACCACACAAAGAGAGCTCTATACAGCCGACCTTTGGCACTCAAATCGCAAATCAGAGTTAAACAAAGACAGCTTGCAGTACTTCTCCCCAGATGTCACAATGTCAGGGGAGAAACATAAACAAGATTACCAGCTTGTGTAAAGCTTAGATTTAAGATATATAGGACTGACCTGGTTGATTTACACTTGATTTATTCTTCTATATATAGCTTTCTGACAACAAACAGATATGGGGTTTTCAATGTTTTCACTTGAACTGAAGATTCTTGAGAGGTTCATGAGCCTTGAGGTAACCCTGGAATTTATAATGGAACCAGGGCATGTACATTTGAGCAACAATTGTTCAGCCATTGTTTTAAAATGAATTGCAATGCATATCAAATCCCAGTAACAACTCTGTCCATGTAGAAAAGAATATCAATTTTACTGGTGTGTTTACTGGTGTGAGAGTTGATGCACACTGTGGAGCCATTTTGGTGTTGATCATTGTTGTGACTCCCACTGGGTTTCTGCAAACCAATGACCTTGTAGCTGAATATGGTGGGTTTGTGCTGGGAAAAAAAATCACAGCAGCCACAAACCGCAGGAGGTCTGTAAAGACCAGGAACGGTAAACGGTAAATTACACTTGGAACAAAAGTTGCCGGGCTGGGCTCGAGTGGATGGTGGATGTTTTGTTATTAACAGGGAGTCATTCCAGACCATTTAACGGCCACCTTGGGAAGTGCACCTTCTTCCTTTTTGGCTTCTCTTGGCCTTCACTTTTCACCAGCCCAAGTTAGAGGCTATATCTGTGGTTAACATGACTTTCTCTTCCACATTCCACACTTTTGAGTTGGCAGCTGTGCTGACAATACAATTCCTGTATGAGCTCGTACTTCTCTCTCTGTGTCCCAACTAATGCAAACAGAGACACAAACATGCTTAAATTTGCTCTCCTAGCTTTAGTTAGTTCTCCTACCACTGACAGGTCAGGCACACTAGGAAGAGTGATACCATAAGGACCCTGACAACTACACACTGTTACACCTTGCCATACATATGTCAGCTGGTAAACATGCATTCCCCAGTGACTTTCAGATAATTGCCACATTGTGACTGACTTGATTTGCATAACTACATTTAATAAATCAGACACTAAATTGGAAAAACCTGTTGACAGTTATTTTGCCGCCAACTCTGGGTTGCAACCGTCCTCTGACACCATTGATCAAAACTATGTAGTACATGTGTGTGAGTCAGAGATATGTGCAAGGAACACTATTGCATTACAGGTAATGAACAGGCTTTCTAAGGGGATTTTATATTTCATTTCTCAGCTTCTCACACCTGTGACAGAAATGGTATCCCACTCATTTTCTCCTACAGAATCAGCAATGCCTACTGAGCCACCCGACACACAGATAAACAGTGCCTTTTCCATAGATACACAATCCACCACACATAATCAAACAGTCATCCACGCAGAAACATGAATCTTCCACCTTACATGGCTTCTCCTTTCATTTGATCTTGATGCTACAGCCTGCACCAGGGCCCCACTCTTCGTACATGGATAACTGAGTTATCCAGATTAGAATGTTGACACAAATGTGGATTCTTTTGGTTCTTCGAAGCTGGTTTAAGATTCGTCTGGAGCTATTGTCAGAGCAACAAGTCCTTAAGCCCAAACCTAAAAAAGTGCAGGCTTACTGACAAGACCTTTTAAGCCGATCCCCATACATGAACTCATTTTCAAATACAAATGGCTTGCTTTCTTATATTTATAATGAAAGAGTGTTGATATAATTATGATTTTAGATGAGAACATGCAGGTTATTGTAAAATCACCTATACTGACTTGTATACATGCTAAACTAAACAACAAAATAAAGTTGGTACATTAAAAAAAGAACCAAACCAAATGTAGTTTGAGATACTGTGAGAAAAAAATGAATAAACTCAAATAAAAGATTCTGACTGTTAAAAGACCAATGGAACCATTTAACGTGAGAACTCACTTTGCTGAAAATTGTTCATGAAATTAAAGTTGCCATAAGAGATTTTAATAAGGTTTCGTTTTCATAGCAGGTCTATGATTTTTACTTTGGTCTTTTGCACGTCCATCGGTGAGATCCTCACCAATCATGCACCAACATCACTTGTAGTCTAACAGCATTCACTGGTAATATATAGTTGTTTAACAGTGATGAAAGTGTGGATACATTGGTGAGCACAATGTAAAGTGTTGTTACACCAGTAACAATGCAGGAACACACACAAAATAAAATGAGACATTAATCTATTGCCCCAGTGCATGCTGGGAGGGTTCCCAACACACCTACCTTATGTAACGGCAATCACATGATCAGCACTCAGTCATATGAACGCTGAGTGTGGTTTCTCTACTCATTTGCCTTTATTTCAAAGTAAGAGTGCACTGTTATTCAAGGTAACTTCATGCAGGATTAACCAATCAGTCCTCAAACGGTGTTCAAAGAAGCAAATTAGCTGGATGAGAATAAACAGGATTATTTTAGCCTGAAAGCAGCATGTTAGCCTGAATTAGTTAAGCCACGTTTGAAGAACATGGCCACACACTATTACACACACACACACACACACACACACACACACACACACACGTAATCACATGTATGAATGTGGAGCAGGTTGGCCATGAATTGTAGTTTTAGTGGTTGGATCTCTGGTTCTTCCTGTCCACATGGCAACGTGTCCATGGCAACTGACACTGAACATACACATTGCACCTTATTTATGTGTATCGCAAAAATGTACTTTGGACAAACAAAGCTAAATGAATGTAATGATCTATTGGGGAAATTGTATGTTTTTTTCCCCCCGCTACTGGTGAAAGCAGCACTCATCGCCCATTATCACCAGTATCCATTATCACTGCTGCGTAGTGTACCTACATTTCATACGTGGGTTTCATGTGGACGTATTATTCTATTGTATTTGTGGCTCCACACTCACAAATGCATTAGAATGTAGCCTATTCACTGACTAAATTACAAACTGTTAACATGGGCAGATTTTAATGGAAGAAAAGCAATACGACAGAAGAAAAGGAAGCAGTAATTGCACCAGCAGTTGTCTGTTACCCAGGCAGGGTCGTTTCCAAGGCATTGCTGATTCACATCTTCAGGCTGGCTGGGTGGAGAGTGTTAACGAGGAAACATTACCCTTAAACAACTGTTGCCAAGGTGCTGCTGGGGAAGTCACAAATGTTCCAGTGGAGTAACTAACTGAAACACAGTAAAACACTGGTTGGCCCAAAATGCTCAAAGATATGACTGCATGTTTGCTGCATCAGTATGAGACAAAGTGTTTACTGAAAAGAGTGTGTTCAGCAAACCTTCGCTGGATTAATGAACGTTGAAGTGACTTTGCAAGGAACATATTGTTGATTATTATTATTATTGATTATTCCTGAAGAAAAAAAAGAAGAGGTTTAAAAAAATACAAACAGCTGCAGAGATAGTTAATGTAGTTGGCTGCTTGAATGCTAGCATTCACTAAAGGATCAGTTGTTTCAGGACCATGGAGAACTCTATCATCTACAGACAGGATCAGCACCAAGGACAGCACTAGTGTCAGGCCACAGTCTACTGTAGCAGGTCTACTCAATCAGCTGAGGAGAACGGATTCTTTGAATTTCAAAATGTAGGAACATAGATTAAAATGAGAGCTCAGTCTGTTTTTATGTAATTATTATGCATTCCTCAGATGAAGGCAAAGACAATGCAATTACCAATTATTAAAAAAAAAAAAAAAATCACATTAAGCTATTATGTCTTATTACTAAAATCTCCAGGATGACTGCCAATATGCCTGGAAGTTAGCTATCTCACATTTGGTCTTAAGATAACATGTACAAAGCAGACAAAGCAAACTTTCTTCTCAGGGGCTCAGGAGCCCTGCATTAAGCAAAAGCATTACATTTTCAGTGAAGTGAATGACCCTTTGGTAATATCCGCTCCCATTAGCTCCATGAAAACGAGATCAGTAAACAGGCTTTGATATGGACTTGATGGCTACAGACATCCTATTATGCTAAAAGACTGAGGCTAAAGCTACATGTATCAGTGAAATAGTCAGTACCCTCACAGACTGATGGTTTATGTAAAGACATAGAAATAAAGGAGCAGCATTCTTCTTGTATTTGCAGGGTAGCTTGTTAGTCCTATGATAAGGAAAAATGTAGACTGTAGACTGTTTGGCCGCTCAGCTTGTATACTGTTTGTATTTTCAAGCAGAATGTTTTCAGTTTTAACATTACAAGAGAAAAGGATTACAAGATGAGGACTAACAGATATGTTTGGCAAATGTAATGCTATCCCAGGTAACATTGCTGGTGTTGCTGGAGGGTAACGCTGGGTTCACACAGGACGCGTCGCTCTGCAGCTCTGCGATCGTTTCGATGTCTGTTCTTTTTTCTCCGCCCACCGCGAGCGAATCTGGCACGAAAACACATTATCAACGATATAAATGATGTATTATACATGATATAAATGATCTGATTCCGATACATGATAGAATATGCATCCTGCTTGCCAGCCCTTTTGATTTTCCTGCCCCTGTGTTTTTTAAATTACATACTTATTCTACATATTTGTCAGTTGTCTCTAAACAGAGAGCAAGAGAGATGAGCAGACACACACACAAGCAGACAGAGAGAGACAGCTAGAGCAAGAGGGCGAGCGAGCAAGCGAGAGAGAGAGAGAGAGAGAGCGAGAGAGAGAAACAGTTGATCCTGGAAGTGGAGAAGCACCCTGCAGCACAACAGCAAAAAAGATCAGCCCATAGAAAATAGCAGAGGAGCAGAATCGCTTGTTGACTGGTGTGGAGAAATGCGCTTCTGGTCTGAACAGTCAGGCTACTGTACGTGCTAGAATTGTCATATCGCCGGGCTTCGCGGCGCGTCCGCCTCCTACCTGAACCCGGCATAAACTACTCCAAATCCAATAAAGAGCAGGGCAGAGCTGCTAACGTTGGCTTAAATTCTGATGGCGTCTAAGACCGGCTTCTACACAGTGGGGAAATATGATGCACTGAATGTGCTAGTTGTGAACGGGGCCTTATTTTAATGTAAGCTGTAACCCCCCAAAACTATGTTCTTAGTTAGCCTAATGATGTTCTTCTTGGCCTTAGAAGTAACTGGTGCTGCAGTAAATAGTAGCATTAAGCTAGTTAGCTTGTTACGAGGCATTTTGGGGAAGGACCTAATCGCAGACTGAGGAGGAAGCTCAGAACAGGTTCACACAGATTTATTGGGTTATACACAGGTCTTGGCAGGTAAGCAACTTGATTGAAACATAAAGATGGGTTCGGGCCGGTAGCGAGAGGCTCAGGGAACAAGTCCAAAACACAGGAAACAATATCCAAACAAAAAGGCAGCACACACAGTACTCACAAAAAGGATATCCAAAAGTCCACTGAGCTACACAGAAAACACAAAACCAAACACTCTAAATTCACAGGAGTAGGTAACCAGAAACACGGACAACAGAGCTCACGCAACATGGGGTAGTGACGCGACAGGGAATAAAGGACAAGGACCAGTATAAATAGGAGGGAGCAAACGAGGGAATCACAGGCAGGTGCGAAAAAAGGAACAGGTGAGGAGACCAGGGTAGGAACACAGGAAACACAAGACAAGACAACCAAAATAACACAGGAAACAAGACTGACCAAAACTTCAAAATACAACAGGAACAACCGAAGAATCCACATAACACAAAAAGAGTCCAAATCATAATGCCAAGAGTCCAGATCATGACATAGCTGGACATGCTTACGTTTGCAGTTTACGTTAGAGCAGATAAATACACTGTTAATCTCTTCCTTATACTTTTGCTTGTACGTTTTTGGTTTTGGAAACGCTAAATACACCACCTTCACAACTCTTTAAATGCAACGTATCACTGTTGCTACAGTCCAATGCACACCTCCTGCCCATTTAGCGAACAGTCAATTGTTATATGCAGAAGGGATTCATTTGTAGTGCCATTAAAAAATGCTCAAAGTTGTTGCAGTGCTAGTTTGTATTCTATTCATTATGCTGTAAAACTAATATGACTATAGAAACTGAGACATAACAGTGGTGGGCAGCCAACATCTCTGTTTACAGTGAAATACTGAAAGTTTTTTTAGAGTTTACAGTCTGTAGAGAAATTAAAGCCCCCGCTTCAGACTGTGCCTATTACACTTCGTCTGATTGTGGTGCATCACTCAAACTGCACAGCTGCATCAACCTCCTCCCGTCAAACCCTGCCACATGCTGAGGCCTGGGCTACTCTCTGCTCCCTCACAATATGGCTGCCTGGTGCGCTGGGCACCACACAGACATCAATTAGAGAAAGGTTACCTTGTGCTGCTGCTGGCTGGTTGTCTTCCTGGCTCCAAAAGAGGCGGAGAGTGAAAATATGAGAGGGAGAGACTGACTTCTGAGGGCAATTTAATTCCACCCTCTTACCCACAATCTACCCCCACCCTCACCCAACACCACCACCATCACAACCGCTCTTTCTTTCTGTCTCTATTTTCCAAATCTAGCCAAGTGTTTGTTTTTCAAAAAGGTCACCTTCCAGCTCTTTGTTTCCTCTCAGATTCCTCCTAACCAATAAGAGTGTAAACATAGAATAGATGTGAATATTTACCTGGGAACTTTGCGGGAGGTGTGGTTTTTACCAAATGCAAATCTAAGTCTGAGCAATGAACTGCCTTGGTATTATTTAATTGGGCATGGTGGCATCGGGTTCAAGATTTGTTGTTTGGGAGTGTGGTTGTGTTTATGCCACTGGATATTTACTGGAGCAGTGGAGGTTAAAATCTTAAGCCTGTCTTCTTCTTTGTTCACCAGATTAGACTTCCGTGCCACCACCACAGGCAACTGTTAAAACTGGCATCAAAGTATTAATTATAGAAAAGTACTATTTGTAGCAAGCTTGGAGGGAATGTGCATGTATGTGTGTGCTTGTTTGTATATCTTCCTATGACAGTGTGTTGTGTGTGTGTGTGTGTGTGTGTCTGCAGGAATATGAGCATGAGCAGTAACAAGACTGACTATCATCCTGTTTGTGCAATCCATTTCCCACAGCTAGAGGGTTATCAACACACAGTTCACACAGTTGTCCTGTGTTTGTTTCATGGTTTCACTGCAGGTGTTTCTGATGAAAAAATGGCTGGTTTGCTTTTAAACATTTCTAATGTTTTAGACTTATTATCCCACTTTAGAAATTATGGGATAGCATTTATCTAACACTGCACCATTCTCTTTGAGTATAATAAAGGAACCACCATTTATTTATTAGTTGGACAAGTGCAGACCAGAGGACATTTTTTTTAAAAGGATTTGAAGTTTTTTTTTGTTTAGTCAAGGTAGAGTTTGAAAAGAGTTATCAAAATTGTATCAGCAAAAGTCCAAATATCTTGACTTTTCAACTGTATTGCCAGAAAAGAATATTGATATTGAACGATTACTTCTTTTTACAATACCTTTACATGGAAACACTATGGCTAAGGTTAGGTAAAGATCATGGTGATGCCAAATACTGTATGTTAGGATTAGGTGGCCAATAAACTTGGTTAATGATAGGGAAAGATTGTTAAAAGATTAAAGATTTAAAAAAAAAACAACCTTTTATTACAGGTCTGTGACAAGATGCGAACTCTTTTCACATCACTACATAAAAATTACTTCCTGCACTGACCCTGGATATTGGCAGTGGACAAAATTGTGTATTACAGATTTGTCCAGTATGAATGTAATTCCAGGACATTGAGCTGGACTTTTAGCCTCTAGTGTGGGGCAAACTCCAAAAACTCTGGATCCAACACTAGCACTTCATTTCACCCTCCCTGCCTGGTAAATGCCCACGTCTCTCATTCCACACATCCAGTTTCTGTCTTAAAACAATTAATATTAAGTGAAAAATTCATGAAGCCTTAAAGAAATAAGTGGAAGATTTTAAATTGGTCAATTTTGACCACAAAACAATACGATGGTCAAGCAATGATCTATTAATCCATAGTCACAACCATGTTTGTGCTGCACAGCAGTGAGCTGCACTGTATGTGTTCTAGTCATCCATAATTAAAGAAAAAAGTTGCTCTTGTTTATGCGTTTTGACAAATTGCATTTAAATTTGTCAATAAGATCAGAGATCTATGGCTTTAGGGTGTATTTTCAATTTTGAAAAATATTAACAACAGAACAGAATTTTTACTTTTATTATCAGACTTCCTCATTGCCAAACTCTGAAACATTTCATTCTGCACAATTCGTAAAGGTTTAGTGCCAAGTGCTCATCTTGGGACTGACAAAGGTTGCATGTGAGACAGAGGGAAAGGAAAAGAGGAAGTGGCAGGAAAGAGAGAGAAACCATGGAGAGGAGAGACCAGGTGAGGGAAAGCAGTGAGATCTTAAGGAACACTCAAAAGGTTTGGGAAACAATGGGAACACAGACAATCAAGGGGATGGGTGGGATTTGAAAAAGATTAAAAGGATTGAGACAGAGGCAGCACAGAATAAAGCTGACATGACAGCAGAATTTTCATGTGAGCCAGTGCAGATCAAAAGTTATTACAAAAAGCAAGAAGAAGAAAAGAAAAAGAAATTATGAGAAGAGAAGTGGAGAGGAGGAGGAGGACGATGACAGCAGAGGACTTAGAACTGAAGAGGGGCAGCAACCCACGGGACGGCATCGGGTAGACAGTAGAGGTCCACGTAACTGGATGCAGGACAGAAAAGGACGAGTGGGGACACATCTGTGTGGACGCAACCAGCCGTGTGAGACCGATGCTCCATGAGGTCACCTGTCAACAGTGGGGACTGCTGGGAACAGGGGCAAGGGCAGCGCCACAGGAGGCAGGTACCAAGGCAGTTGTAGAGGGGGAAAAAAAGCAGGGGAACAAAGGGTGATGGGAAATAAATGCAGGCAGAATGGGAAACACATCAAACAAAAGGATTCTGGGGCAGGTGGAGAATCGGAGAATTTAGCCCCCCACAAAGTTGAAAGAAAGCTAATTAGTCCCCTTCAGTTAACTCACTCCAAAACGCAAGAGACGCATAGTGATTGCAGAACATGTTCCGCTTCAAATCAGCATCCATGTCAACCAACAAAAGTGAACACAACAGCTGTGTGTGCAGCTCGAAGGTGCTCACCAGTGTCTATTCTGTTTCCCATACAGATCTTGAATACACCGGGTCAACACAGTATAGCTGGTTGTTTGTATTATACCATCAAAGAAGAACTGCATATTAAATGATAAACCTATCAGTGTGTTATTGTTGTTGTTTCCCCCATAGAGCGTATATAAAGATGGACGATGCGTCTCCACTTCCTCCTACTGTACAAAAATGAAGCCAAAATATCCCGGATACAGGAGCTGCCATCTCAAAACAGGACTGATGCAGCCATTGTGACACCTAGACGTACACAGACTGGACAAAATGAGGCATTCACGTGGTCTTCATCAACTAGTAAAGTTAGAATTTTACAAGTCAGGAAGATGCACTTGAATGGACAACAAAGTGGTAAATAACAGTTGTAAACTCAGACAGTTTCCGTTTTGGCACCACGAGTTGTAACATTTTACTTCAACACATGATGGAAAGTGAAGAAACAGCACTAGCATAATTTATGATCTGAATGGCACACGATGAATTGCATGGTACTGATGGCTGCAAAGGATACACCAGTGGCGTCCTGCGAATTCAGGCAAATTAAGGTTGCATTCCGGGGCCACTTGTGGAGTAGCCTTTGAAATTGGCAACCATGTCTTCTAAAAATGATCTAACTAATTTGGGAACAACAAATACATTTTCAAAGAAAGATAATGAAGCCCCAATGGATTATACATACATACATATAGTCATAGGGGCCATGATTATACTTACATACTTTAACTTGAATGAAGGACTTTTGTTTGTAATGGAGTATTTTTACATTGTGGTATTAATACTTTTACTTAAGTAAAGGATCTAAGTACTTCATCCACCACTGCATTACCAACTGTTGGTGAAATCATCAAAGTATTAAATGAGTGGGGTGCTGAAAACTGTTGAGTTATTCAGATACAGGTTTGTTAATCTACTCTCTGATTTGCACCTGCATTTGCATTTGAGTTTATTTGACAGGGACAGTGATCATTGATCAGCACTATGTGTGGAAATTTTCACTTCACTGATATTTAAGTTAAGTGTTATGTGGCTACAGGTCATCTTTTTTTAGGTATTTCAAAAAGAAATTCTTTTTCATGCACTCATATTTGTTTTTACTCATCTAAGCAATAAATTTGTGGAAATGTCCTCATTCCGGTGCCTGCATCTCTGCTCATCAGCTTAGAAAATTAGTAATTATGACAAATAATTACTGTAGGAAAGGATTTTTCTCCCTAAAACAGAACACATACAAGTGCCACACCAAAAGCTGGAGAAAATTCAGTGTGAATACAGTAGGCGTTATTGCTACCACAGGTGAGCTGGCGGCTGTGCAAAAAACCTCTAGTGGGCCCGGCTGAGGCGGCGAGCTCCTCTGGGGAAGAGGGAGCTGATAAGAGTGCTCTGGCCTACCTGTGACCAGATTTTGCTGACCGGCTGAATGACAGTTCTTGAAAAGTAGAAAAACAACAATCTGGATTTGTCACAGAAAAAAATGTAGGGTGTTACAGTTGCAAAGGAAAGGATGCCATTTTCAAACTGCTTGGAAAGAACTCATTAAGAAATACATCTTTGGGGCATATGTGATCTAACTTTAACTGCAATGTGAAAAAAAATCTAAAATAGAGGGTAAGACTCATAGTGGATGAAAGTGCTGTTTGAAATGTGTGTCAGCGGCAAAGCGGATGATAATAATGTATTCCTTAACATAGAGTAATGTGGTAGTGCAGATGCAGAGTGAATTTGTAGTTCTCTTTGGGGAAATGTAGCTAGTGTATTTAAAGCAGGAATGATTCAAGTTTGAAAGACTCAAACATGGCTACTGATGTTAAAGTGTTAATAGGTCAGCCGACTGCAGGCAGTGAAGTTTAATGTTTATGGTTAGCACAGTTAGTTGTTTCAGAAGTTTGACACACAGCAGCAGAATCAGTAGAGCTGGTGCTAATGGACTGCAAAGGTGACATTAATTACATGTATTCAGGTTGTGGACTGTCCCTTTACCTGTTACAGGCTATACGCGACTGATATCCTGAGCTTTTATCACATCAAGAAAGACCAAATCATGTTAATCTGAGCACACCACACATTAACTGCCGCTGGTAGATTTTGTTATCTCTGGCTAGCCAGCTAATTAAAAAGTAACTCCAGGCTAGATTTTGGGAGAATAAATAAAGATAGCTGCACTGACCTCACTGGGTTAAAAGGTATAATTAAGTTAATGCTGTGTCGGTTTAAGTTACCAGGGAAGAAGTCAGCATCCTCACCTGTTGATGATCCATAGAAATAAAGGAGCAGCAATGTTCTTGTATTGCAGGGTAGCTAGTTAGCCCTGCTATTGTAGTACAGTATTAGATGTATGATCAGACTGTTTTTATTCTGACTACAGTAAGCAAGATTTATGCTTTATTGGCTTTTATACCTTTACAAAAGAAGGTTAACATGGGAAGATTTTTTAGGATGAGCACTTAATGGTGAAATTTGGCAAACGCAATCCTATCTCTGGTTGTGAGTTTGGCTAGGGTTGCTGGAGTGTAAACTTCCCTAAATCCAATAAAGAGGTCAGTAGTGTTGCTTACATTGACCCAATCTCTGATATGGTAGCATCCAAGAGCTACACAGTGAATATGATATGCTCCTTGAGCTTGGAGGTAATACTCATTTATTATGGTAGGTAGTAGGCTAGTTAGCCAGAAATCCAAAGCCTGACAGGTCTGCCTATTTAGTTACAGTTGCTGAGCTACTGTATGATTGGACAACCGCTGCTCGGTGGAGGGGTGTAGTGAACGGGCAGTTAAGGTCATCCCTAGTGACTTTATCAAACTGTTTAACTGTTTATGTATTGCACCTACTTACACTAACATCACTTGTACTCAAGCAGCTTATTTAGCCAGCTTAATATGTGCATCCTATCCAGAGGTTCTCTAAATAAAAAGGGAAAAAAATGTACTTGCTCGTGGCTGTCACAGAAGGTAATGCATCATCACATCAGGAACACCACTCTAGCAGCAGTACAATACTCTGGAGTCCCAGCGCTAGTTGGATGTATCGTTTGGGAGTGAAACTCAGAGAAAACACAGCAGATGTGCCACTTTGCTCTCTTCAAACTGCATGTTGTTGTTGTAACACTGTGTAAAAGTAAAAAAACTAAAAGTAAAAACTGAAATGCACTGAAGTTTATGCATCTGCTTCTTACATCATTCCACCATTCCAGGTTTTTTTGTACTTTGTGACCTTTGGGTGATTGTTTTATTGTTCAGGAAGTTAAAAAAAATGAATTTGAACATGAAAGTTCATTCTTAACCTTTGGAACAATGTCCACATACTAGCTTTACTCAGAGCTGAACTGCATCTCACGGTATGGTCATAAACAAATGGAGCTGCTGGCTCAGGTGTCATCACGTGACTTGTGGAACGTCGGCCACGTGATAATAAGGTGTCCTAACCCTTTGAGATATAGTTGAAAGGTCCATTTACAGCTAGTAAGTGTACCACACGCACACAAACAGAACAGCCACCAGTCTGTACAAGACTGTATTGCTGGGAATTTGGAGTGAATTTGTATTAAAAAGACAGTATCGTTGGAGGATTGCATGATTGTTGAAGTGTCTGTAAGAACACTTGATTTGTCTAACTCAGACTGCTGAAGCCTTTCAGTATATTAGCTTTGTCTGAACATAAGAATACAATTTTACACAAAGTGAGGACTGTGGATTTTGTCCCCAGTCACTTACATTAGAGTCGTGTTAGGAGGGGATTACGTCATGGCCACAATAACGGCAACCATTCCCTCTTTCAATGTCAATATGGTCATGTGACTATTCCATTAAGCTCAAAGCCAAAGGTGCCACCAGTGGCGCGTGGTCCATTAAGTCCGCCCCTCCTGCATTTCCTATTGTGAAATAAGCCTACATATTTTAATGAAAATTTGTTTTTTCGTGTTGTGCGTGTGTATAAATTTCAGTTGTTACTCTCACATAAATCATACATTATTACAGAAACGTGCAAAGACTAATGAGAAAGTGCTGCCTACGGTCTTTGTCTGTGTGCTGAAGGGCAGTATGTGTGTATTATGTAGTATGTGGCCTCTGATTGGTTGGTTGAAGATAACTAGATCTGAGGTGGAAAATTTTACGTCCAGGAATGTTGCCAAGTTGGGCAACTCTATAATATAGTATCCCCTTATACTTTCACCAGCTTTACTGATTCTGCTGCTGTGTGTCACAAGTACAATATAGTTGTATTTATTTCTTTACAATGTAAAAGAATAAAATACTCAGGGAGTATCACTTTTTCAAGTACTGTAGTTAATGTTAAAGGCAGTCAAAGGCCTTTCTATCTTCTTTTGCTCGTGACGAGAGGCCCTGGGAAGCTAAATGTGTGGGCAAGAAAGGAGTCATACTGGGAGCCTGAATGCCACCCAGTGACTAACACATATGACAAATCCCTAAGCTGTGAGTGCCAAGGGCTACACGGGTGCCATCTCTTAGTAGTTACTATATAACTGAAGCAAACAATGCCGCTATTGATGACATTTAAACAGGGAAAATGAAAATAATTGTTTTGTGTAAGATTGTGTGACGTTATGTTTAGTAATCATTTGCATTCATTAGTACATGAATGTGCACATATTATTAAGGCAGATAAATAGTTTTTATTGAAGCTATATTGAAAGAAATACTTTTAAATTGAGCATAGCATTAGTTCAGGCAGGCCACGAAGTCAAGCTCTGCTCATCCAGCCACATCAGCTGATCTTTAAGCCAGCCCACATCAGCTGATGGCTCAGCTGATTCCCTTCTATGCACCCATAGGCAAATGTAATACAGGGCGCCTTATGTAAGCTGCTTCAGCCTGCCTACCCTTGCTGCTTCCTCTGCAAGCTGCTTTATAACCCGCCTCCACCCCAGCTCCTCCTTTTCACGCTATGTCTGACTTAATCAATGCCATGTTTTGTTGTCATTGATGCCTGCTCTGTTCTGTACCCGGGGGGTCTTTGCTGCTGCCATGTGCATATGGAAAGCCTGAGGCAGGGAGCTCCCAGAACAAAGCCATGCCACCAAATAATAACTACTGCAACTAGTGCTTTGACTAAAGTGGTCCTGACTGAACTACATTAAATTGAATATTCCAGAAGCGTTGTGTCATTTTATATGCATTTCCTCCTTGTTTAGCATGACATATTTGATATAATTGTACATTTATGGATTATGACCAGAATTGAAACTTATGTTTTTCAGTCAGGCTTTGCTCAAATCCACAAAAAATGCTTTTATAATGCAGGATTCATTGGCAGGGTGGCTGAAGACCATTACAGTGTAACTCTGACTACTGACACTGACATTACCCGAGAGTGTATCTTTTTAAAAGGTTCTATGAATAATTGTATTCAATATATTAATCTCATCCTACGTTACTGAACACGTTACTCATTGTCACAGTGTGCGAAGAGAAAAGCACTTAGTGAAACTATACCTGCTTACTTGACATGTAATTCAACTCTGTATAAAATTCCACAGAAGTATGCATAACTTATGCCTAGTGGGGCCTAGTTTCTTTAACTCCTGAGGATTCTTAACAGTGTATAGATAGCTTTTACACTCTTATTCCATCACTGCAGCTCAGAGTAACACGAGGCGACTTTGTGATGATAATTGGAAAGTTTATTCGAAAGGACAGCAACATCATCATCCATGAACGATTAGAAAGGACAAGGAAAGTAGCAGAAGCAGTTGTACAGTTCGTTCATCTTTTGTTTTTAAGTGTATCATATATTTATATCTCTATATATAGGATATATATAATAGTTTGTTCATCATCGGACAAAAAAAAGTGTAGGAGCCCTTCACTGAGTTCATCATATATGTTTTATTTACATTTATTTGACTATGTCTTTGCTTTGTTAATACGAGATGGCCTATCTACATTATGTATTGTATAATTATTTACATGGATACACACCTTAGTTATTTACTCCCCTGGTTACTTTATTTGACACCCCCGAGTTTTCCTATTTGCTTTTTATCATGTCTGCTTATTTGGGACGGGGCTTGCGCTTGGGTAGCGAAACACAGTTCAACCACACACACACACGCAATGCTGTGCCCAAATGGAAATAAATGGACCTTTTGAAATGGATTTTTGTGCTGGACTCATTGTTTGTGCGTTGAAATTATACCCCCTGTGTTGGTAAGTGGTTCTGAACATGCTGAAAATGTCAAACGTATTTAAAAAGACATGGCTATATCATAATTCCCACATGTATTTAGAGCCTGCGCCAAAATATTTGGTATGTTTTATGTCGCTGAATATCACTTTTTGCATGCCGCAATAACCGAATTTCCCCACGGGTATCATTGTTTCATCACATATCGTATTGTGCTTCAGTCATGGTTCTGATGATGGTGCTTGTAATTAAGAGCTCCTCCTCTTTCACGTGAACGTGCTCATTCCCAGACCGGAACAACCCAGAGTTAACAAAACAAACACGAAGCACATTGAACTTCTTTGGGTTGCCTGGCTTCACTGAGTCCAACATTTACGACCTTGATAACTGGCTCAGTTAACTCTGGGTTTTCCTATCCAGCTACGAGAGCATTCACGTGAAACAGGCGGAGTTGTTAATTCCAAGCAACATCATCACAGATATTTAGGTAGTTGAAATATATACAATAATATATGCAATAATATCACACAATGAGAATAGAATAAGAAGCTGTAGAAAAAAAAAAACATTTCCAAATGATTAAAAGTACAAATAAGTGTGGGAATTATTAGATATGTATTGTGTGTGTATTGTTGTGTTTTTGTCTGATGAGGAACAAACTTTTATGAATATGTGATGCACATAAAAAAAGTTAAAAGTAATGTAAGACTCTTTCTGCTGTGAAAGCAGAGAGGAGAGTCGAGTAGAAGAAACGTGGTTAATGCCTGGTGAGGTCTATCTGATCAAAATGCTGCATTTATAATTTAGTGGGCGTCTGGATTACTTTTCTAATAAATGACAATTTCCAATTATTATCACAAAGTCTGAGCTGCAGTGACAGAATGTTAGTGTGAAAGCATCAACACAGACTACGTTTACATGCAAAAATTATTCTAGTTTTTGCCCCTTATTCTGAAAAAGACAATATTCCTCCTAAGCTGTTTACATGGCGGCTAATGAAAATGAATATTCCAAATAATATTCCCCTTGACACGCAGCTGTGCATACCCCGGCTGTGTTTGACAGGGTTCGATGCCCTAACATGTCATTTATCACGTCAAAATATGGAAAAGTGGAGCTGGAGCCATTTTCCTTCTTTGTGTCAAAATATGATATATATTTTTCAAAGTTTTTCACCGGTGGCGGACTTGTTCGACCGTGCAAACTCAGCCTCCCTTTTTCATTCGTTCAACCACCTTTTTGAAAAAGTCGGCGTTGCGACATTTGCGCGTATCCAAAAACCTGTTGATATCCAAGTCTTTCATAATGTTTAAAAGTAGGTGTGTTTCTCCTTCTGACCAGAAATGTGGACTTTTTTTCTGTGCATGCATCTGCTGCAAAATGCAGTAAAAGCCCCACTTGAGACGCTTATTCTGAATGCGCTGTATACATGTCGACAGAATGCTCTGAAAACCCGAATAATAGTGGCATATTCCACATGTCTTAAACAGAAAATGCTGCATTCAGAATGAGGTCTAATTAGGAATATCCAAGCGTAATATGCTATTTACATGACCCGTATCAAATTTGGAATAATAGTGTAAAATGAGTGTGCATGTAAACGTAGGAATCCCTTCTGAAATGAAAGAAACTTTGCGCAATTAAAATGCACGTTTAATCATCATTAATCTTTTTATTGTAAACTATCCCTGAGATTGTTAGAAGTTTTAAAACCGGAGTGGACAAATGGGAAGTCTGGAACAACAAAGTGATTCTACTGACCTACTGCACATTACATCACTTTATTGTAAACTCAGTACTTCTGTACATGTCGGGATCTGGTAGGAATGATGACTCCGTTGCAGCATAGGTCACCATGGTGATCTACCCAGGTTAAAAGTGAGCCAGCCTGCTCTCTTCTACTGTGTGGTGTTGTTTGTTTACGCTGGATGGAGGTAAGCTACCTGTTTACAGTCTTGGGTAATGTCAAGAAGAGAGTACAGCCCTTTAAATGTCAGCTTTATTGTTAACAATCAGACGGATGGATGGATGGATACTTTATTTATCCCCGAGGGTGAATTTGCATGTCACAGCAGTGGTACATGAACACGACACAAGAATAGTGCAAAACCAAATGTCAAGTGCTAACATAAAAGTAAAAAGCACATGCATGCATACAAGTGTGCAAACTGCATTTAAGTGTGCTAGATGAAGGTAATTATAAGTTATAAGTAACAGATGTATTGCACTGAGCCAGATCTTAGAGATAATTTAATTGTAAGTCCATTGACACCTCAGCCGGCCCCCAGTCCTCTGATGTTGATACTGTCACAAAGTGGGGATGAGTTATACAGGTTGATGGCCACCAGCAGGAATGATCTCCTGTGCCGCTTGGTGGAACACCTTGGGTGTGTAAGTGTTTGGCTAAGTACTGTGTTGACATGTTTAATCAACCATTTGTAAAACAATACTAATGGTGTTTGGGCTGTGATATCCAGAGGAGGAGGGAGCCTTAAAAACACCCCAACACCTCTGATTTTTTCCCCACTCTCCTATTAATAATACAGAGGAGACAAAGAAATAGGAGAAAAAAAGATCCAGTGGAAACCACCCAGCTTTGCTGCCAGTAAAGGGAATCACATAAAAATGTCAATCTTACACTTCAATGGGGTGGGGGGAATGGGGAGGGCCTCACCATAGATGAAAGTTATCATTTCCAATTGACAAATATGCAGAATCTACATGTCAATGGGTCCCAGGTGTGCAGTGTACTGATAACACTATAGTAAAATAAATGATTAAACCAACAAGGGACAGGCACACACACACACATACACACACACACACACACACACACAAAGAAGTAACGCGTGCATGGCAAGAGACAGCGAAGGAAAGAAAATAAATATACTGACATTCATGTTAATAGAGGCATATGGCTGTATGAAATCCTCTCTCAAGCATAAATCAAACTGCAATTTTATTTCCCCTGCAGTAATGCAAATGGATTGCATTGTTATTGGAAGAATGCAATCTATTAGAAATATGGTAATTATATCTGCATTATGTGTCATTTGTAGTCTTTCACCTTTTTTGTTCCCACGGAGCACAATTCAGAGCCTGTCAGTGTACTGTGTGTGTGTGTGGGTGTGTGTGTCTACGTTTATGTGTGAACATGTGCAAATCCATTAGAACACCTACCTACAGGTTTCAAACACCCGACAAAGCTGTTATTGCTTGTAACTAACTTCCTGTTTACCAAAATAAGGATAGAAACAGGACCAACAGACGTGGTCTGTATTTGAGGAAAGAAAATTAGCATGCATTTTCAAACATGTGTGTCTGATTAGCAGAGACAAGTGGGATGATGTGAGATTTGATTAGTTTGCATCAGGAGAGTGTGTGTGAGTGTGTAATTTGGGCATGTGTATATGTGTATAGTGCATCAGCCTCCAGCTGCCCCACTGCTTACAAACTGTCTGCAGCCATCATGGAGGAGGCCCTCATTGTGGGAAGGACAAAAGCGGCGTGTGCCACCAGTGGGAGATAACAGTGATTTATGAGGGCCTGTCACAGCAGAGGCAGGCAAACATGCACTTTGGGGGTCTGTCTGCGATCTCACCGCCATTCTGTACCCATAAGGAGAAGCTGGCAGGAATGTACAGCATATTCACCTAAATAATGGCGGGCCAACAGGATGCTCTTTTGCACTGAAACATCAGGGGAGTGTTGAAATGATGACATTAATAAAAGGACTGGAGGAATTGCATTCAAGGTGTGTGTGTCACCAACTACATATCATGAGAGGACTTCAGTTTAAGTGCTGCGAGGGAATCACTTATTAAAGGACTGTTTTTTTCTGACTTCTTATATTTTCAACTCCTTTCATGGTAATCCAGACCTTCCATTTATCACACCCCATTCAGACCAAGCCAAAAAACATAGTAAATTGCTTTAATTATACAATGAAATTAAAGGGAACAAAACTGATTAAAAAAAGTAGCATCTTGAAATGATTTTGCCTTCTTCTTCACTGTGAGTGACTCATAGCATTTGGACAGTCTTTGTTTCAAAATGTTTATTTTGAGCATGAATAAACATGAATTATGACAAAATTATATGCCAGAAAATGACAAGCGCAGATGTAAAAGAAGCTTATCGACAGGTGTTTCTATTATTTTGTCCATCCAAAATGACCATACAGTTGAATCACCAGCTTTCTAAAACAGTTTTAACTAAAACTGAACATTATAACCTTCATAAAGGGAGGATTTATTGCAGGACTGTTGTATTAGACAGCATTAGCTTTAGCAAGGTGTACCTAATAAACTGGCGACTGAGTGTATATCTAAATCTTCATCCTCTGCTAATCAAGACATACTGTATTTTTGCAAGAAAGGATTTGTACTTTATCACAGCAACACTGAAGCCCAGACAAATAAATAGACAGATAGTTCTTACAGCTACATGATCAACCTTGCAGTCCCTTCAGTGGCTGATTTCTGTCATGCTCCTGTGATGGAGGACGACAACTGGCTCACTCTGACTGTCTACAGGAAGTTCAAATGACGACCTGCTGAAGACAGAGAATGATAAGTCATTCCAAAATTGTCACACTATAATAAACCCAGAGGTCTGCAACAACAGAGCAATCATGGAGAACACGATGTTCCTGACACATTATAACCAGTGATTACTGCCTACCTATGTACCACACCTAATGCTCCAGGGACCAAAAAAACAAACACATTTTAAGTACCATATTTTTTCTGCAAATTAAAGTGAGGAAATGGGCCGCATAAACTCAATAGCATGGGATAGCATTTAACTGCTGGTAGGAAGGTGGATCGTGTCGGGGAGTGTCTGCTCATCAAAGCATGGCTCCATAGAGAGCAGTTATTCAGCTAAATCTATACATCTGTCCAAAAAGCCGAATCCATGGTTGATGCTGATTCTTACTAAGGTGGTAACATGGGATAGAACAGATCATGCCTGTTAGGCTTTTAATTTGAAACATCTGAAGGAAGTGCTGAGTGTCATTGATGGTTTGATGGCTTAACCACACTCAATGAAGGTGTAAGTAGAAAAGATTGGTATTGTGTCAGTGTACATTATGCTGACTTTACCGAGTGAGTACTTAAAGTGCAGCTAATAACACATCTGCTGAATGCGTTTACCCTGCCTTTTTAGTGACCAGCCTTCATTTTTTTCCATGCTGGCTACGCCTCCGCCTATCACTTAGTTGTGTTAACATATTTACTTTGTTGTCATGTGATGTGTCAAGACGTGTAAAATATGTTAAATAAGGTATATCTGCCTACTTTGTTATATTATTGCCAATGCAGTATTGACTAAAAATTGTTGTCATGTGGAAAGTGACTCATTGTCAGATTTTTCTTTCGGTGTAGTAAGTGTAGTAAGTAATAGTTGCACAGATGGTGGTCAAGGTTCTAAAAAAAAAAAAAAAGACCAAGGTCTTTGCTAAATGTTTTATAAGTACATGCAGCCTATTGTGTTTAAATGCTCAAAGAGAGAGTTTCTGTTCAGCCAACACACTCTTGCATATGCAAAAATCCTTTTTTTTTTATCCAGACGACTACAGTACTTCTTCAATTAGGTGAAAACAAAGTTTCCTCAATGATGCTTTTACTCAATAAAATAAACACTTTTACTGGGATCTGTAAGTATCATAATACAAAAAGTAATTATATCCCTTAAAGAAAATATGACAAATAATTTGACTAACTCTGAAAGTAAATATCACAGCTAATCAGATCTAATCATAAGTGAAACAAGAGCTCGCAAATTAGATTTTCACTATGTAAGTGTCACAGTTTGCTTCTCAGTCCCTACCTGCAAGCACACCCTCTTTATCGGTCCCTGTCTCCAGCCCCTGCTCACAATTGTCCCAGGCCAACTCCCCAAACCTGCCATCCTCGAGCCGTCCACTTTCTCACCTGTTCTCACTTCCCTCATCAGCTCTGCAGTCACCTGACGCTCTGCTCGTTCACCTGCTCACCTGTTCTCACTTGCCTCATCGGCCACTCACCACATATATCAGCCCAGATAATTTTTTCCTTTGTCAATTTGTCCTACAATAGTTGCCATGTGCCTAGTTGCCTTGGTTCAGTTTTGCTTTATGGTATTTTTGCCTTTGAGTTTGTCACCTTTGTTAGCCTGCCTGCTGGTCTTCCTGTAGCTACCTGTTTGTACAATAAATCTTTGAATTCACGCCCTCACCCCCCTACTGTCCTGCACACATCGTAACACTAAGAGGGGCAATCCTTTGTGTGTGGGAGGTTGCACATGAAAGTAAGCCTTTGGATTACTCACCTCATTATAGAATGAATCGGAAGTCATGCGTTCACAGAACAGTCAATTATCCCTTGCATATACTGTGGAAGGAGAACAACTGAATCAAAAGGTCATGTGCTATTAGGAAAATTCCTATGCCCGCACTTAACCTCCATTGTGATTGCTGCCAAGAGGTTAAAAACATGACCAGAAAATATCTGTGAGGGCTGGAACTAAAGACGTAATAACCTCTCTCCTCTCTCTTAGCAGCCACTATCAGATAGACGGATGGATGGATAGATGGATGGATGGATGGATACTTTATTTATCCCCGAGGGTGAATTTGCATGTCACAGCAGTGGTACATGAACGAACCACACGACACAAGAATAGTGCAAAACCAAATGTCAAGTGCTAACATAAAAGTAAAAAGCACATGCATGCATACAAGTGTGCAAATTGCATTTAAGTGTGCTAGATGAAGGTAATTATAAGTTATAAGTAAGAGATGTATTGCACTGAGCCAGATCTTAGAGATAATTTAATTGTAAGTCCAGTGACACCTCAGCCGCCCCCCAGTCCTCTGATGTTGATACTGTCACAAAGTGGGGATGAGTTATACAGGTTGATGGCCATCTCCATTGTCCATCTCCGTTGATCTCCATTGTGATTGCTGCCAAGAGGTTAAAAACATGACCAGAAAATATCTGTGAGGGCTGGAACTAAAGACATAATAACCTCTCTCCTCTTCTCTTAGCAGCCACTAGCAAAGCACCTTTGCACAAGGTGGTCAACCCCATCTGGTTTTTACTGGACGGGTGCCATGTGCGAATGGGTGCTAATGTGAGAAATGGCACTACTTAAGAAGAAGAGGTTGTGTGCGTTAAATCCACTTCCCCTCGATAAAGAGGTTAAAATCTAGCTTTTGTGTGAGTTGCAATACCAGGGGAGGCCATATCCAATCATACGCCCTCCAGTCACAGAATGACACAATTGTTCATCTCCACTCTATGGCCGTCCTACGTACACTGCTAAGCCTCAGCTTCTCCACACTTGAAAAGCTTAGAGCCTGAAAGATTGTTGAGTCCTCAAAGACCAACAATTATATGGGTATGAGTTGGGAAGGGGTCCTATTTATTTAGCAGATTTCGGTTTTCAGTAGGCTTGACACCACTTATGCAGAAATATGGGGGGGAAGAGATCTGGAATGAAGATTTGTTGTCTCATGGTAAGCTTAGTTAATAACTAAAACAACATGTTTTAGCTTTTTAAAAGGAGGGAGAGTGAAGATACCGATGGTTAAAAAAACCATCCTTCCAAAAGCATACTCACGCTGGTGAGAACATGCATTGAAAACCCTACAAAGATTAGCAGTCTGTGTCTGTGGTGTTGGCAGCCTGTTTTTAAATAACAGCAGGCAGAAAGATGAGAAAGTCTTCATCGTCATTCATCTTTCTGGCCCAATTGTTAGTCTCGCTCACTACAATACCCGCTCCAGTCACCACCGAGGGTCTCGAGAAGCTGATGTAATCATGAGAAAGGTGAGATACTGTGAGACACGTTGGGCAGATGCATTCACATAGCACTGATCTCATTTAAGTTTTGACCTTTTAAGTGCTTTTGCCGGGATTAAGTGAATTTGTTACTTTGACCTGAGTGGCTGCTGGGATAATGAGTTCGTTTGACCGCAGTTCTAAAATATACCGATGTGACCATGAGGTAACGATGAGGCAATGATGAAAGTTAGTCTGGAGTTGTTTTTAAAAACCTAGAAAGTGCAGTTCTAGGTCATTTAATTTAGCCCGGAAATCAGTTTTTTGTTGTTTGCCAGCTTTCCAAACCCTTCAGTCTGCATTTGGAACCCAGCTCGACTTAATTGTAAAAGAGCATTAGGCTACCTTTTAAAAATGTAATCAGTCCCTTATTCAGTCCCTTATAGTCAAAAGTGTAATTGAAATTACATTATCTTTAGAATCAATTCTGTCATTTCTCAAATACAGTCTCCAATATACATTCAGGCCAGTGATGCATTATATAGAAAAACAGGATAAAAAGTATGCATTTGTCTTCAAGCTATTTTTTTTACATTATCTTCCAAGAGCAATCTCACATGCTGTGATAGAACACAGTACTGTGCTCCCATGTAATATAGATATGTCATATTTCGATTATAAATTTGATTTAAGTTCTTGATAGCCAGCTGGAGATATTGGTAATCATTCTTTTTTATTACGGGCTCACTGATGCTGATATACAGTTTCTGGCAGCACCAGCGCTTTTCAGGGCTACTCACCTTGTCCTCATCATAAAATAAAGCCTGCGGGTGATTACATGAGGGGGCAGCACAAACAGACATGTCAGGACCTGCTGCCTGCATACCACTGACAAAACGGTGCATCTGATAAACAGATGAACATGTCAGATCCTTGTTGCCATGGTGTGATACCGCTGATGTACAAATACTATGGTTCATTGGCTTTATTCTGGCTGCTCTGAAGCACAGGAGCACCTGCTGATGTAATACTGCATAAACCCACAATGTAATAAAAATGTCTCCCCAACTCATGTCATTGTAAAACATTCCCAAGGTATTGACTATATTATGCTTCTTATTAAGAAAACGAACAAAAAACAGATAAAATAAGTAATGTGATATTTGTATATTATTCAGCATTGTAGAAAATGTTTCACCACCTTTTAAAGGGACATACAGGCCTTTTCCACTACATTTTAACTTCTCAGAGCAGGAAACACACAGGTGGAACTAATAACATTAATGATGGCTTCCCTCCATTTGGATGTTCCAGTAAGCCATGGCAGTGGGCCCTGGAACTGGCGCACCTAAATGGGATACAGCTAATATTAACGTTATTAGTTACACCTGTGCTTTTCATTTTATGTCAAAATGTGTAGGCCTATTGTACTTTAACAAGTAAGCAGCAGTTATTACTTGTAAGTTACAAGCAACGTGTATTTTATTGTTCAAAGACCACAGTGTTACTAGTCAGCTTTTTGAAGTTCATTTGAAAATGTTCCAGAACGAGACACACTGATAACACAGAGTGACAGTAACGCAATGATAAAATATCAACAAGTCCTGCAACATAAACGACAGAATAGGTATTTTGCCCGTGACTCCCAAAACAACATATATAACCATACCAAACCTTTGTCGTCATGGTAACAATAATAAACACATGGTTAACTTTGTGAAACGGTTGCAGTTTTTGGTTGGGTTTAGGTTAAGATTAAGGATTGGGTTAAATAAGTACGTTACTAAGTTTAGTTGAGTAAGTTACGTGATGTAAGACTTACTAACTTAACTCACGTACGTAAGTTAAAATAAGTCAAGTACTACCTCACTGGATTTCCGCCTTTGCTCCCATCAGTACAGCCACTAGAGGTCGCCGAACACACAAACGTAAATATGAGTCGTAATAAGCTGCTGCACAGATGACATATACGGACCTATTCTGGGGGAGGACAGTCTCTAAAATATTCTGTGGTATTCTTTTTGTAAAGATTGTAGAAATTTGAAATGACAAAAAGGACTTTTAGTTTGGTATAGCAGTGTTTGTTAGACAGGAAGTTCTCAAAAAAATGAGGAATTCAGGCCAGAAAGCATTGGGGTGCTGACAATCAGTCCGTCTCAGTATACCCACACTTCACACAATCTGGGAGTGTAGTCAAGCGCCTACTTGTGTGTCGTATTTCCGGTAATTGCCACGGTGCCATGGTGTCTGTTAGGACTGCAAGCCTGTGGAGGTTTATCAGAGCTCACTGGGACACACTTGATTAAACGAGGACATCCTGCAGCTCTCGCACATAAACGTGGCTCCATCAAGATCAAATCTCTGTGGAATTTATTTCATTTCCACATAATGAACAAATCATACGGCATTACAGTTACAATCAGGTGATGATTCAAAACACCAATTCAGGAGCTCAGAGGAGTTATGCAATTAATAAAGCAAATAAAGTTAACCAGAGGGATGTTGATGTATTGTTTATAAAAGAGACATAACATGGTATTATTTTGAATGGTTTCTGTCTGATAAAATGTTTTAAGTAAGGAACGTATTTCTTAAATGTATTGATTTATGTTGACAGTGTGTGAGATATTATTATAAGTCTCATCAATAATAGATTGTTGATATTCAGTGATAACCATCTGTTTAGTGTTTGGACACTAATAATAACATTCACACTGAATCCAACGTGTCACAAACTTCAACGTCTTTATGTCTGTGGATAACTGTCGGGCACAAAGCCAGCTTATTGTTGCACAATAGACTGTGGTGAATTGTGTGGGTTACGCTCTAAATCAGGAGCTAGTGTGGAGAAGTGTGCATCAAGTGTGGGTTAAGTGTACTGTGTGTTGACATTTTTCCAAAGTAGGGCACACTTGCCTACTTCCTGGTTGCTCCTAACCATCTGCTCAAGACCACAAGTGTGGGTATTGGGACAGACCCAGAATTACCCACCTTCTCCCAGGGTTTTCACACACAATGTTTGAGTATTTGTGGTCAATATCAATTTTGAAACTTGAGTGAGCTTTCAGTAAGATGTATTTATTGATTATACTGAAAGAGGAAAATGATTAGAGATGGTCTGTCTTCAGTTCAGCAGTAATTTCAGACTGTTGCTGGTTCAAGCTGTCACGTTCAGTTCAGTACAAAACTAGCCGATACAAACGCAGTCCATATGGTTAATAGCTCAGCAGCCTATTATTTACGACGGAGTTACCAGATTATGATTGTTTCTGTGGCTTTCACTGTCTTTTAATAAGCTTTTAACGAGGAACTAACGGACTGTGAATCACAGTCGAGCTGACAACACCACTCTCAGTCACCAGAGAGGAGCTCCGCTGCTAAAAGGTACTGATTCAGTCAGTGACAATGGTGATTCAGATTCAGTTCACTTTGTAGCTTAGTTGATGAAGATTGGTTTGAACATGTACTGAACACCTCTAAAAAGGATGTGTATGCTTGCTTGCTTCCATACTGTAGCCAGAGAATGTCCTTCTATATTAAACAATGACCAGTTCTGAATGTATTGTAAATAATATTTAAAATGTAATACTATATACCAGATGCTGTCTGTTAAATTCTAATTTTCGGGCCTATTGCAAACGAAAATAACTACAGTGAGAAAGGAGTAAAGATGGAGTTGAACATGGTCAGTAATGGTCCTTTCTACAGTTTTACTGTGTGAGTCAACCCAACTCTGAATCTCAGAATCTGTTTCAGCTGGCAATAACAGTAAAACATTTGGGGTCTGCTTGTTGTATTATAATGTTCTGCCTAAAACGGATACCCCATCTCCTAATCTACCAGATGCTAAAACTTTTTTTAGTAACTGCGACCATACAGCGACAAGTGTGAGTCAGTGCATTTGTAAACAGGGAGCAAGGATGTGGAACAGAGGGTTTTAATGAGGCACCCTTTCATGAAAAGGGTCTGACACAAATTAAAAATAATGGCAAGATTCGTTCATTGCCCACAGCTGGTTGTACTTGATCAGAGCCAACACACTCAACACGTTCAGCCACCGGGAGTACAATTAATTTCCAAATTCGTTTCATTTGAAGAACACTTTAAATTGATTTTCCCTTGGACATGCAGCGCCCCAAACTCAACATTTAATGCTGAAGACCTATTACACTCCATTCACTTCCACTGCCTCGGCTTTGTCTAGACACCGGCTGGCACACAGGGCAGGAGTGGAGCGAAAACTAACTACACAAACCATAGATTTCTTCATTTTCCTCAGTTAATGAAGGAGGCTCCAATTTATCCAAGTGCATGAAAATTACATTTCCTCCTTGCTTTCAAGTTTTCATTACACATTGTAATGCCACAGCAAGCGATTTGTTACACCACACAAGCTTATAGACTGGGGAGAAACTTTCTAAATTATTTGTTTAATCTGTTTAAGTGGGTTTTTTTGTCTATCAAAGATGTTAACAGAATATGTTTTTCATACTCAATGATACTGAGTAAATACATTCAGAGGGCTGAAGGGGGGGCGCGGAAGGAGAGACAGGAAGCAAAACTAATGTATGAGGTGAATTTGTGTCATAAATCGTACTCCTTCTCTGAGTCGTTAGCCAGTAAAATCTTAACATAGAGACATGAAACACATTGATATCATTCAATCACAAGGATTATCATTATCTGCGATGTCCATTGCAAATGTTCATAAATCCACTTTGAAATCATTGAAAAAGACGCTTCATCACATCATCACATTTTTATTTAATCATTCACATTTTCATTTCATCATATTTTTTTTATTTTACACATACATACTGATGCGCTAGTATGGGGTCTCGCTCTCCTGATAGCTTTAATTCTTTCCATTGTGACACTGGTTCCCAAGTAGCGTTATATGTTGGTGTTAGCATGTTATCTATCTATCAGATAGAACTTACTCCATTTTCACACAAAAGTCAAATTTCACTCTGAGCTGATAAAAAAAGGGGAAAATACTTAGAGATCCACTTCAAAATACAAAGATATCGCTCCAGACGGGTTTTAAATTACAGGAGGACCGGCGAGTTTGCCGAAAAACAGTAGGTCATTGCGGCTTTAATTATTACCGAGGTGGGGGTGAAACATTACCCACATATGAGCTCTGGATGGGATTAAAGCCAGACCAGCGCATTAAAAGTTAAAATCATTCCACATCCCCTAGAGAAATCTATCCAGTCCGAATGAGGCTTTAGTTACTAACTACATCTGTGAGGTTTTACGGTGTGTCCCTGAACAAAGCAACATGCTGTAGTTAACAGCTACAAATACAACTTGAGCAAAGGTCACAGCTTCCCTCCACCTTCACTTTTAAAACACCTTTCTTGACTTTGCTGAAGGTGGAGGTTTGTTACTTAGGTTTCTTTACAGTACTTACAGGTGGGTGACAAATTGAAGGACAAACCAACATAAAATGTATATGTAAGTGAGCCACTACAAGCCTCCAGGATAGCTTTAATGCACCTTGGCATAGATTCTGCTGGAAGGACAAACACCATTCTTTCATGTGTCAGTGTGTGTGTATATACAGTACACTGTGTAGCCTACATAGCGCACTTGTGTAAAATATTGTATTGTTGTCTGTTTGTGTGTGTCACTCTACTTGGAGCACAATGCATATTAACAAATGGGTTTACATGCATTCCAATAATAACGTCATAACCAGATTAAGGTCATTAATACACCAATTATTGCACCAGTCATGTAAATGACCTTAACTAAGTTATTCTATTCACATTCAGGATGCAGAAAATGAATGAGTTACTTATTTACTTGCGTATTTTTTTTAAATACACAGCATTTCTCAAGGTCCACGAATAATGTTCCCTCTACTACTTCCCAAGTTTGGTTGACAGCTCTGGAGCCAGCTTTGGCCAGGGTCGACTCTATACTAATGTAACTGTCACACACTCGATGTATTTTGAAGGTAGACACAGTTAATCTACTTCAGTTTCTTCAGAGAAAAGACTTGACACAAAGCACGGCAGGACTGTACTCTCTCACTCTTGTCTGGAGAGGTCATCCTCTGAATACCACAGGACACGCTCCCTGCACACACAATGAGGTCAAATCATTTAATCATATGGCTCTTTTAGACTTTCCAAATGTTATTGGACCAACTGGATGAAATTCTTATGCTCAACGAGTCATTTCGGGGTGTTTGTTACACTAAAAATGTATTCAGCGTTTTACAGACGCTTCTTTTTTGATGATTAATGATGACGTGTTACTGGAAATTGCAATACCCAGTGTGGCCACTACGCCAAAATCGCCTCCTCCTTCCTGGGGGGGGGATGGTGGACATGATGCTGTAAAGCTACTGTCCCTCACACTGGAGGGGTGAACACCATTCTTCCAAAAGACATTCCCTCATGTGGTGTTTTCAGAGCGCTGCCTAACACATCAGTCCAAAATCTCCCATAGGTGCTCAGTTGGGTTGAGATCTGGTGACTGTGAAGGCCATATTATCCTCATCATTTTCATCCTCATTAAAAATCACTCAGTGACCCCTTTTGCCTTGTATGAAAGTATCTGCATTTGGTATGTTTCTTATCTCATTTATTTAGGTTTTTCCTTTAAAACGTGTTGTTTTAAAATTGTCTATAAACTGACTCAGCTCGACTTGGTTATCTGATCACAGTCTGACCATGTTGCATTTTTACCTTTAAGATGACTTTATTTATTTTATTGTACTTTTTAATATTCAAAAGCATCTGCTATTGTAATGTTTTTGGTAAGGTCACTTTGACTTTAGCAAAAATTGCAAAAGTGACTGAAGTCTGAGTCATTGGTAGCCTGACCAATTCGCATATGCGAATTAGTTTGGAACCTCTCAGTTCATTTTTGATTTCCAAGGGGTGTTATCAACGAGCGCAGACCAAAATGCCTCTACACCCAACTGGATAGGCCTACAACCAATCAAAGCTGTGAAACGTAGCGCTGAGCGAATCCTGTCGGAAGTACGGCAAACACATCTTTCTTATCAACAAAAGCAAACCAAAGTGCAGCTGTTCTTCTTTCAGAGAAAATATACCGTCCAGTTTGTTTAATACTGACGCGATAGCAGATCCAGAACGTTCCACATCAGCGGCAGCCATCTTGGTTGTTTACGAAAATGCCTCAACAGTGCTCCTCTGTACAGTCATCGTATCATACCCATCCCATATTAGAGACACAGTTGTGATCGGCCTGATCCAGGCCAGGTCGGCTGGAAATCTGTCTGAATGGGAGGGGGACCAGACGTGTCTGCCACAGCAAATAAAATATGAGCACACATGCCACTCAGACCTGGGTCACATTAGAAGAAGTAGAACTGACACTGTGTGTGATCATGTGCTTGCAGGTGGAATGGTCACCTTTTAAAATCAAGTAGATTTGGGTGCATTAACAGCATATAAACCTGTTTACTGCAAGTTTTGAGCCACAAGGTAAAACATGTCAGAGAAGATATATATATATATATTCAAGTATAAATTTGAAAACATTCGTATAACCTTGGACTCGACTGGATCATTCAATATATTTTTCCAAGTTTTGTAAGAACCCGTAATGTTGTTTTTTTCTATAAAGATCTTGAACAAGCGTTTATTTTGCTCATTTATATATATGTAAATGTCCGTTAAGCACACTGATCAAATGTCAGCTCTTAGCTGATCTTAACGATATAGCATGCCAGCTAATAGCACAGGGATTTGGCAGGACTGGACGCAATACATCCATGTGTCACCGATGGCCTGTAGTCTGTCTGTGTGACTTCATGATGGGCCATTTCTCCACGTCCGCGCCCATAAATGAGTTTGGCATGGGCTTGATTCCCCCCATGGATATATAGGCAGGGGAGCCTGACAGTGGGGCTGTTGTGATGAATAGCCTTTTAAAACTACGAAGTACAGCGCCGCCATTGTTTTTTTCAACACCTCCTGTCTCTCCCCTTCCCCTCCCTCTTTTCCTTCCCTAACCATTTCTTCTGTGTGATGGATTGGTTTTCAGCCGCTGAGCGTCAACGCCATTAGCCACAGGAGCTGTCCGATACTGCCACAGCAGCATATGTGTGGAGACACAGATCAGAGAAGGAACCGACATTTCCGGGCAATGGGTCTTGGATGCATGCAACACAAAACCAGTAATGGAGGTCTCGCCTCAGACAGCTATTGATGTACAATGGGATAGTATGTCACAGAACAAGCCGACAAACACAAACATGCTCATCAGTGCAGTGTGGTCATGATATGTGAAAACGATCCAAATCTTTACTAAACTATATTATGATTTTTTTTAGGTACAATTTAATTCCTTGTGGATTTGAGCCTAATTTTCAGACTCACTCACACTGTCCAACTGCATGCAGTCATAAAAAGTTATCACTGAACTTTAGTGGCTCTAGATAAAAAGGAATAATAACAAACTTCTCCAGAACTGAACCCCTATCTTTACCCTTTAAGGTCTTTTGTTAAATGATTTTGAAAAATACTAAATAAAGTGTAGAAGCCTTTGCAATATTAGGCATTAGTCAAGCTGGAACACGCAGTGCAAATCATGAGTAACTGCCAGTGTAAATATCACCAACTGTCATATCAAATCTGCCCTTGGGCAAGGAGAAGAAACTTGATTTTTAAATGTGTTAAATGTTCATCTGACTACTCGTTATTTCTCTCAAAGAAGTCACTCTGACCACGAGTGAATTAATCACTACTAATATCTTACAAACCAAAGTAATCAAGGAAAAAAAGGTACAAAGCATCTCAGAAAAGGCTGTTTTTAGTCTGTTTGTTTACATTATGTGTGCAGCTAGAATTATGAGCTAATAGGATCTAATAGATCTAATCAAAAAATGTCCAAACTGAAAAGGTCATGCTCCATAGTATAAAAGCCAGCCACTATATTCTAGCTGTGTGATCCAGTTCTTAAATGTATTTCACTGCACTTTTATTTCCAATCTACATTTTGACAAATTCCTTTTTTGATTCATTTTACTGTAGTTTTATTTAAGGACTCAGCCTGGCAGCCATCAAGAGTCATTGCTCTTCTCAAACTGCACAGTGCCCCATTGAGACCTCTGGGCTTTCATTCACACAAAGGATTTTGCAGTGTGTTTGGATAGAAAGTCACTCTTGCTATTTAAATTCAAATGAAATCTGATGAGCAAAAGGATTCTTATCAGGGAGGCCGATCTGAGCTCTTAGTCTGAGATATTTTAGCAGTGTGGAAAGTTTATCCCTTTCTCCTCATGTCTTTTTTTATATATCTGCACACAGGCAGAAGAGTTGAATTATCAAACTCTTGTTTCTCTCTTTTGAAAACCATGAATTAGAATTGAGAATTTACAGCTGTAGGCTTAGATATGTACAGCACACTCTCATACAGTTAAAACCAGATAATGAATACTTATATTTTAGGTATTTAGTTAAGGAGACATACATGAACAGATCTCAGTAAAGTCAAGAACACCAACACAGCACATAATGTGTGGATGCACCACTGGTTGGACGATTTATTGCACATGGTTTGCTTTTTGTAGAAAAGTATTTACTCTTTTCAAAAAAACCTTCACTGATATATTTTTTATATAAGGAAAGTACTCTTCACTCAGTGACAAGTACCAATCCGGCTAGAAAAACCAGCATAGACCAGCATAATGCATACTGGTTATACCAGCAAAACCGGCATGTTTTGTGGGTTGCTGGTGACCAGCATGGGATGCTGTGCTAGATATGGGGGGTGGTAGCCTGTTCACCAGTGTGGGATGTTGGTATGCTGGAAAAACCAACCCCAATCACCCACCCACACATGCCCTGTGTGTGCTAAATCAGATACAATGTCAAAATAATGCAGAATGCCTGTAGCGTACATTTCAAGTTAGATACTGCATAAGAAAATTTGCTGCCTAACATTTCTTCCCCAGAATTCAGTAGTTAAATTTAAGCCACACTTGTACATCAGTTAAATAGCATGTAAAGAGTTATTTATACTTTGAAAATGTGTCACACTTTGTGTTACCTATATAAAGAAAGTGATATACTTGGCAAATGGTTGGCTAACTGTAACTAAATCAAGTTTGAATCATCAGTGTAAGGATTAGTCTATTTTCAGGGCAGTATGAGATCAGCCTTTGGCTAAATTATTGTTAAAACTCACCACCCTGTTACTCATCATTCAGTCTGTATATAGTGTTAATTTTCTTTTACAATTTTAGAATGTTAAAACTGAAGTACTTAACACAGCACAATCAAATTACCCTGTGCAAGAATAAAAAGAGGACACTTGGATGTTCAAATACTGCAGATGTTTAGGTGAGGGGGGAATATACTATGTTAATTTGTGGAAAGACATAATTCCCCACTGGGCTATATTGCACATAATACTAATGGACAAATTTTGCTCTGTGTGTTTGTGTCATCTTTTTTTCTTCCTATGCAGGAGAGAGTGCTCTTATTAGTATTTGGAGCACTTAACGATACAAAAAAAATAATAAAACACAATTGACACTCTGAACTTAAACCCCATGTCATGATTAAAAGCGGAGCTCTCATATTTGAAAAACCCATTTGCAGTTTATTGCATGTTGTTGTTGTTGAAATAGTTTTCTAATAGTCAGTCCTGTGTCTTCAGGGTATGCCTCTCACTGACATCTGCAAAGAAAATGACCGTGAAGTCAGACCAGGTTCAAGCAGCACAATGTTGAGGTGAGGTGAGGACACAACCAGCATTTTATCAGTGAGAAGGAAGATGGAGAGGGGGAGGTGCAGCATGTCTGTGGGACACTATGTGCCAACCGCTTCAAAGATAATCCCACACCAAGTTAAGCACAGGACAGACACTGCTAACTCAACAGGAACCACCAGAAGCATCTCAATGGGACTCCCTTGCATGTCTGGACTGATCTAGCCAGTCTGTTCAAGTAACAAGGAGACAGAAACTATTCAACACCTTAAGATCTCTGCTGGTGCACCCTGAAGACAGGACACCCGCTGGAGAGGAAAACTGTAGAGGTGTATAAAATCATCATAACATCACTTGTGACGGCAAAGACCCTGGAATGAACACCGGAAACAGACAACATCTGCTGTGAACACCAGACCAAATCCGGTCCCAGCATTGACTGGGAAGGGGTCAAAGGTCATCAAACAGGAGTCCGTGGACAGCCGGAGAAACATCAAGGAGTCCATCCTGCACCAGAGACCATCTCTGAGACAGAGACAGGGGTTGCCACATACCCATATTCGACCATCTTATATCACATGACCAATGTTCTACATTTAGGCAGCGTGATGACACCTGACCCAGCTCTATTCACTGAAAGGCCTTGCACACCCCACACAGGTGTTTTCAGTTATTTGCGTCGGTTATTCACCCTAACCGATAGAAGAGTCAGGGAAATGTAAATGTAATTTTGAAATTAATGCTTGAACATTTGAATTTTTAGCATGGTTCATCTGTACTGATGATTCAACCGGGAAAGTTTCATGTTCATCCAGGCCCTGAGGTGCTCCAACTGTCACTCGCTTAACAATGTCTTTGCAGAAAACCACAAAGAGACACAAAAAGACCACAAAAAGATACAAAACAACCACAAAGGGACTCAAAAAGACTTCAAAAAGACTATAAAGAGACACCAAAGAGAAGCAAAACAACCACAATGAGACACAAAATGACTACAAAGAGACTCCAAAAAGCTTCAGAGACTCAACATGACTACAAAGAGACACAAAACGACTACAAGCAATGCAGCTGCATCTTTTTGTGTTGTGTGTCTTTTGGTCTGGGATTCTTGCTCCTATGTAGGGGGAGGCTTTTACACGTCTGTGCCCAGGGGCCCATTGTCTCATAAGCCGTCTATGCCTAAGATATACTAAGAACTGTCAGGTTATAAATCCCACACTTTACACCCACCTGTATTAATATGATGTCATTCCAGGCACACAACACTATTGATAAAGTAAGTGCCTTAACTTTGGCAGGCAAGATATAAAATACTAGCCATGAAGGACATTTTCATTCAACTAGCTTATAGATGTTCACACAAAACATCAACATGAGGCAACATGATTTCAGTACCTCTCAACAATAACATGTAGAAAGTTGTGGAATCCAACTATAAAAACCATGAAAACAGGCTGAGTAAGAATTTATGCTCTTTTTGATGTTTCACATCATTTATTAGCAGCAATTATAAGATAATTGTGCATCACTGGCCATTCTATTGTGCATACTGTGTTTGTGAATATTGTTCTTCTATTGAAAAGTAGAGAACATCATGTAGAGAGAAAAATATATATTTCAGTTAAATAATTGGAACTTTCCCTTGAATACAGTTTAACACCAGATAAGAATAAATACCACAGCAGAAGTAATGTGCATACTGGAACATACAGTCTGGCATTTGCCTCAACTACTTGTGTTTGTCTGATCGACTATCACCACAGTTCACTCTCTGCTAACACTAAAAGCTTTGCATGCTCTGCACAACAATCAATACTTTTGAAAATGAGAACTAGAAGCAATGGCACATCGGTCACAGTTATGTTTCTCTCTCAACTCTGTCTATCTTTTTCTCTCTCGTATGAGCACTTTTTTTCCATCAACTTAAGTTCTGTTAATGACTCTGCGATTGGCAGGCAGCCAGATAGCTAGCAGATGATGGGCAGTGATCTCTGTAATGGCCATGGGGTGGAAATTTATGATATCTACAGTTTACCCCAAAGTAATGTGTTGGCATCATACAGATCTTTAAGGTTGTCATAGCAGCTACAGTTTACATTGGGAGCAAAGGAGAGCTGAAGGCATGCCGTCACGTACGGGCTAGCCTCTGTTCACTAGCTTCTGTAAGTCAATGCAATCTCTCATTCCGCATTTCAATGATGATTTCATTGGGCTTTCTGAAAAAAATGAAGCATGTTCCTGGACTTTACTCTTCTAAGACAAATCAGCATCCACTACAGCAGTTGCTGTCAGAAATGGAAACATTTTTGACAAAGTTAAACATGGACTACTTTGTGAGCGCAGAAGAACTACAGCTCCCATAACAATGTACAGGTACAGCAACTCGGGTACTTACATCATTGTAACTTGGTTTCGTTCGTATCCATAAAATTCAACACTCTCTTCTAAAGCAATTTTTCCAACTTTTTAGTTGGCCTTCACCAACACCTCTCCCACTCATGTTGTAAGATCATGTGGAGGTGGACGAAGAAGAAATAAATTAATTAGACCTCAACCACACTCTTTTGAAAAGTTTTTGCCAACTGACATCCAAACACACACCTCTGACCCATGATATTGCTTTGCTAACAACTACAGCCCCAAGCTAACAGTCTAATGTGGTTTATTGTGAAGTTTGAAGTGCCCTGTAAACAGACGTCTGTTTTATAATGGTGGTCTATGGAGAAAATGCTTTTTGGGCTGCAGAAGATTTTTTTTCAGTGCCATGGTTGGTCACTGGGACAACTTAGAAACAAGGCTGAGTGGTGGCACTGTATCCAGCTGTCTTAATAAATCCCTGAAAAAACACATAGCCTATATACAAATGTTTTTTTTATTTTACTGTGTCTTTAAGGTGTATTTCTCAGAAACTCTGCAGTCTGTTTTTGATAGGTTCTTGCTGTGGACTGTTGAGTATAACTACATGTATGTTGTCTGTGTACAGTATGTGCTAAACTAACGTCACATTCGCACTCTGCCTGGCTCAAAGCTGAATTGGATCTAGCCCACAGGGTCACTGGCTCCCCACACCATCCTCTAAACTCTTGTCTCGTTAAACATTAATGACCAATATGAAACTGGATTCCTCTTGGTCCGAATGGGAGATAACTGCACCGGCAGAGCAATATGATAGCATAATCAGAGGTAGACAGCTCCCAGGCCCTGACAGCTAGCTAGCTGGCTGGCTACACCGCTGGAGTTGAAGAGACAGACGCCTGAAACTAAAATGAAGGACAGGGGCGAAGGGTGGGGGCTGAGGCGTGTGTATATGTGTGATTGAGAGTGTGTGTGGGTGTGCGGCAGTGCTGGTGGGGTAGAGATAAGGCCTTAGGGAGAGGGAGATGGAGCAAGATCTGGGATAAAGAGCGGAATGTCAGTGAGAAAGGCGGGGGGGTGAGGAGAGAGAAGGTGAATATCAGAGTCAGAGAAGCTAAGACAGGATAACTGGGTCCGTATAAGGAGAGAGGAGAAGAAAAAGGTAGCATGATGGGAGTTCAGATATTCATCCACCTATTTTAAGTCTTTTTTAGAAGGTAATAGACAGACACTGCCCTCCAGAATACTGATTAGGATAGAAAACTCAGGATATTTCCTCCACACGTTTGCCTGTCTCTTACTATTAATGGAAACTCAAAATTGCTCCCAATACGGCTACGGTTCAATGGGCTGAATCACCTTATCTGATGTAATTTTTATGAGAGTCTGTCTTGAATCCCCTTTTGTAGACCTCACACTGTCTCTCCTACAAGGACGCTAATGGGAAGTTGACGTGCTTGTTAGCAAATAAAAACTGGCACTGGCAAGCTGTCAGTTAGAGCTGTTGTGATGTACTTCTGTTGTTGTCAACCAACGCAGAACGCCAGCTCTTGTTGAACGTATCACTAATGCCTGGGAGTGTAGTGCAGAGCCCCGTCAAGCATGTCTTTCTTTCCCTTTCCACTCAGTACATGACCTGCTCTAAAACAGATGGTGGAAAGGAGTTTAGGGAGAAATAATAATAATACAAGGACGCTGTTTGTGAATTTCAGGGCTGAGAGAAAAAAAAAAGTGCCAGGGGGGACCTTACATCACTGGAGGAGTGGAAGGAGGAAAAGGAAAGGAGAGGGGGGTGGATGCTCCCACGGCACACAACATCTGTTACCTTGGTGTCTTTGAGTGTTGAGTCTCAGGTGCATCACCAAATAGAAAGTATATTTCCCACCAAAACAGGCCGATCGTTTATTTTATTTTGCTTGTTTGACACAACGCAGTGTCCTTTCATTCATGTTGGTTCTAACAACCTGCTAAATGAGGCAGAAAGTTTGTATTTTAATTGGGACATTAGAGCTTTAATATGCCACACTTGGATCTGAATAATTACATGTGGGATTGTGTTGCTCAAAAAGGATGTTGTTCAAGTGTTTTTTCAAAGTTGTAATTGGAATTTAAACTGACAAAACAGATATCTGCCCTAAGTACTGATACACGATAAAGCCTGGCTATTTTCAACAGTAAATGTCAGTTGATCTGTTCTGTGATCTAAATTGGTTTTAGATGCCAACCAAACATTACAATCAGATTGTACTTCCAACCTTTTGACTCCCTCTCTTGCAAGTCCTTCAAAAATAAGAGTGAAAAAATAACTGTGGTGGCTCTTACCAAAAAGTTATTGCACATTGTTTCATGAAATACTTCAGTGAAACTTGACAACATAGTAACTGGTCAGTGTGTATACAAATACACACGTGACGGGACACCAAACTGGGCTAAGATAACAACTATGAAACCACAATTTTACATCTAAATCTGAATAAAGCAATAGTTGGTGGGAAGGGTTAGTTAGAGGTTAACTCCATCGTAAGAAGCTTCCAAAAAGTCTATGAAACGTAAAGTGATAATAAATGTCAGCATCCTTTACAAAAGGCTCCCACATGTCTAAGCGATACTCTGTATTTCTGTTAGCATCCAACACATATTCTCACATTAGTGGGCAATGTCTCAAAATGTGCTTGTATACATCCATTTTAAATGTTTATCCCTTGATATATGATAGAAGGAGAAAGGTAAACAAAATCTCTTCCCCTTTCCTGGTCTGTCTTTACATAGTTCCATTACTTTGTACTCAAAAAGGTACCCCAAAAGATCATCTGGTAGCGTTAATGGGAATAATTGCAGCATTTATCCAATCTGGCTACAGTGGTAGATTGTTTTCCCCCTTTTTACAGGGTTATTTATGTGTAGTATAGGCCACCTAGTGCATCTTATGTATGGTAATTAACAGTTTTTCTGAAAGATAAATGCCTGACAATCTTTGATCAAGAGTGTACAGCCAGTCTACAGTTTTTCTTTCGCCCAGTGGGTCAATTTCTATTCCAATCATATTGTCAGCCAGACCCCTGACAAGAGAGAGCAAGAGTTCAGTGCACATCTCAATGTTTCAATGTTTCATCATGTGGTGATTTGGTTATAGCTCTTTATTGATCCACGTGTGAAACTGTAGAGGTTGCTGAAAGTTTGGAGACTTGGCAGAGTAGGGTTGTACTCTCGTAGGACTGCGTTTTTATAAACTATAATAACGTGGTCATCTCTTTCTCTGTCTCTCACAACTTGTGAGTGCTTGAGTAGTGTTCACTCCACATGTAATTGCTGTGGCTTTGAATTATAACTAGTGCTCAGATTTTCTATCTGCTCTACTCCTGTGTAAAACATGTCCAAGCAAACATTGTTAATCATTTTTAGATATAAATTGCCAAATTCAAGCAAAGGCCATGAATACTGTGCAGCACTTAGTATGACATCATTATACAGACAGTTTCTCCGCCCCCCAACTCTGATTGTCATCCTCTGGACGTTTATCTACGTCTCATAACACTTTTGCACAAACTGAAAATCCAATTTATTATGCATCGGAAGCCATATGTGGGAAGACACGGAATGAATATCTCACCCATCACACAGGGGAGGAAGTTTCTTCATGGCTTATGGGAAAGCATTGCATAAGCTGTTAGAACAGTCAACAGGACTCTAAATGTATGTTAGAAAGCCTTCCTGTTGCTGGGTCCTAATTAGTACAAATGCAGCACATTTAGACGGGAGGAAGATTGTGTTTCCTGTGCACACTCCATGTTTTATTAATATCAAAATGCACATACATCTCTAGACCCAGTCTGTACATAAGCGTATTACCAATACACATAATCACACACACTTTGCAGGCATCCTTTGTGTGATTTAATTAGGATTAGTGTTTCTGAATAATCCTGGTATGGTGGTGGAAAGGCAGGCTGGATGAGCAAGGTGGCACTCAGGGCTGAAATGAGATTGGTGGTGCAGTTAAACTGCTCTCATTATTTAAACAAAACCTTTGAATGATGCGCTGTAAGATTTCATGAAAGATTCTTTCACCGGCAAAAAATACGGCAACACACACACAAGTAGCAGTCCAACAACAAACAAATAGAACTTATGTTTCAACTTTTCACATCCGGAAAAAGACATACTGTTGTCCTTTTGTGTGTCTCTCAGTTTGTGCAAGAGTCTGAACTCTGCCATTTTACTCTTAGATGTACGAATGTGTCACTCTGTCACCCCCCCTCCCCCACCCCATGACAGCCGAGTGGCTGAGACAGAGAGGGAGTTGAAGAGAGTTTCTGTTTAACACAATGATCTAACCTGTCCCATATAGCCTTACTTCTGCTCTGTATGGTGACAACATTTTAGAGCAATCACTTTTAAGCATTTACTTTCTGACATTCAGACTGAGTCTTATTTTGTTGGAGGAATGAAATATGCCTGAACAACTCTACACGTTGGGGCATACTGTCGAGGGGTGACACGAGTCGACTGATTGCTACTTTGGGGCTACTGTTATGGATTACTGTCTTACAGGTGTGGGCTCCAGTGACTAGTGTGATGGAAGTTCTTCAGTGAGCAGGAGTAACACAAACGTGAGTTATTGTGGACATTAGGGCCTATCTAGTGAGAAGTTGAAATCTCTGCTAAATTCCTGTTAATTTGGGTTGAATATGTTGCACACGGAGCAGCTAAAGACATATTCTGCCCCTTACATATACAGGTGCATGCAGCATAATTTGAATGTGAAAGGATAACTGGCAATAGGCTTAACGCACAATCTGTTATTGTGGCTGCTTCTTGCCATAACAAGTAATAGAGTGTATAGTTAACATTAGAATATAGTCCTGTGGTTCAATTTTGGAGCATACAATGAATTGCACTCTTTTCTGTGTTTATTTTATTTATTAGTTTATTTCTCAGGGTNNAGAAACGACATGTTACCGATGTACTGCATATAGGATTTGTAGCCACGGCTAATTTGCGACCCCTGTCCCTGGTGAGGCTTTTCTGCTTAAAAAGGTCATAAAATATCATCATTAGCAAAAGTTAATTAGTTAAATTGAGCACATAATAAATAGTGACATTCTCACACATGTGACATGATCATATAAAATTACAATATTTACACCACATTACAATCATTATGCTTGTGTTGTTAGAGATCGGTGATCGCAGGTCTGGTTTTGTTTCAGCCAGTGTTTCACCTTTTCATTGAACATTTTCAGATCAGTTTGTGTTTTTACTTCTGTTGGTAGGGCGTTCCAAAAATGTATTCCTTTCACAGAAAAAGATGACTGCCTGAAGGAAGTTTTGCGCTGTGCCGCCCTGCAGTAGCCGTTTGCTGATCCCCTAGTGGCTATTCTGTTGATGTTTGGTTTTGTGACAATTGGGCAAAGTACAGCTGGGGCGAGATCATTCACACATTTAAATATCAATTTGATAAAAGAAAATTTGATGAAGCTGTCATAACTGAGCAACTTGTACTTTTCAGAATTATACAGTGGTGCCATTTCATTTGTTTTTGATCCATTATTTTCAGTGTTTCAGGGTTTGACAGCTGCCTGTGACTCCTGGCTCCATACAGTGACACAATAGGGTAAATGTGAAAATATCATGGCATGCATAAACAGTTGGGCTACCTTAAGGGGTATGTAGGTTCTTATCATTCTGAAACAGTTCAGGTATGAGTTATAACAACCATGCAGCATATGTTTTCTACCCTTAAGCAGCTACCTAAGGTATTCCATCGACAATATACGTCATTTGTAATTTCCCTCCAGTGGAACAGTACATAGGGTATGAGCCTTTTCTCATTATCCCTATTGGCTGAGCAACATTATTTGTCAGAAAACATCACAAACCTTAAACTGTTTTTTGTTGTGATCAGACACCACTATGGTTAAGGTTTATTTAAGTTTAGTTTCAGTTTCAGTTTCAGTTTAAGTTCATTTATCTAGCACTCTAAAAAGCAAACAGGTTTTGCACCAAAGTGCTTCACAAAGACAGACATATATACTGTATGTGCATGATGATGACAGATGTTGTGGAAATAAAGTAAGATTCAAATAGAAACAAGTTAAACACAATGAAAATTCCAAGGAAAAAAATAAACACAATTGAAATCCAGAGAATAAAAGTGGGTCTTAAGGTGCCTCTTAAAAGCATCAACACACTCAGCCTGTCTGATGGCCTCCTGCAGGCTATTCCAGAGCCGAGGAGCCGCTGCGTAAAAGTTTAGTTTAGGCAGAAAAACAACTTAGATGGGGTTAGGGAACGATCATGGTCATAATGAAAAGAAATCAACATTGGCTGTCGGTAGGAAACGGGAGGCAAACAGCGTTATCCCAACGTTTTGTTGACCCATCAAATCACCACAACCTCCTCCCTCTGTAAACCTTGTGGCTCTATAACCATCTTACACTATTTCCTTTTTTGCTCCTAATTCCTTCAACCACCAGACGCCTTTGTCATTTGAACATAAACATGTTGTTACTGGGTATTCGTTTTTTTTCTAGGGAGTAGGTTGTTTGGAGCATTTTTCCAAAAACCCAAGACTCCATGATTTTTAAGGCTGTGCCATTGCATCAAACAGAACTGTAATTTAGTCTTACTATGTCTTGTGCACCATTTCATACTCATTTTTTAATTATAGGTAGGCCTATGTGGCTTGTGACCGATAACGTTTACATGTCACTGACTAACAGTAACATCTTTGTAGTGACATCACGCTTCTTGTGATTGGTCCGTGGTGAGCACACACACAGAAACTGGCAATGGGTGCGCACACACACAGGTGGCTATGTGTAGTCTCGCAGTCTGTACAGTGTAGGGTTAGCAAATCAATCCGGTCCCAGACCTTGGTCTGGAATTTAAAAAGTCCTGTTACACACATTTCCCACAATTAATCCAACATATTTGCTATTTTGGGAAATTGCTGGTTTTCCACTAGAATTTCAAATAACTTGTTTCGGGTTTGAACAATGTTTGGCTGTACAGTTTGAGTTTGTAATAACGGACCAAGGGTTTAATACCTGTAGACCCACACAGCTTGATTCCAGAGCACACCTCAGCATTGAAGCAGACCGGTTTTATCCAACCACGGTCATCATGTACCCCCAGAGTATGGATTCATTCAGCAACATAATGCTTCTTGTCATACTGGAGGTATCATCCAGGTATCTTCCATTCCTTTCTGGTGACATGACATTAATGACCTGGCCACTACAATTGCTTGGAATAAACTTGAACTCAGTATCTATAGAAAGGAGCATCCACCCATCCATACTGCAGCATTGATGTTTTCATCGTTACCTTGCAGAGTTACTTTTACAAAATTTGGCAGCTGTTGTCAGGGTGCAAAGGGTATGACCAGGGTTTCTGGTGTCTTCATATTTAAGTGGAATTATAGAATTTAGTTAGTAGCATGTGCATACATTTTGCACATCTCTCACAAGTGGAGACGGCCAACAAACAGTTACATTTTGTTGTTGTTGTTTGGCAGCATTTCATACAAGCCGTAGTGTGTGTGTGTGTGTGTGTGTGTGTGTGTGTGTGAGAGAGAGAGAGAGAGATAAACAGCTACTTCAGAATTGCTACGCACCATCAAATTATGCCAATTATGATGACGCATCAAAGTTTTGAGAGGCAAAAGAGAGAGTAGAGAATGAAAAACTTAAAGTATAATTATGATCAGTTTTAACCTAGGCCTAAATTTTTTAGTTTTCAGTTCTGCACTTCATCACTGTGATCCATAAAGGCAAAGGAAAACTCAAACTCTCAAACTTAAAGCATGATTAGAGGATGCTCTGCATAGCACACCACCACTCACACTGCTGACACACAGGCCTTTAAATAGCACGCAATTGGAACATTACAATTAACATAGCCTGTAGAGTTTGACATCGGTCCCACACATCTTTGTTTACTCTGCTGGCTGTCAGTCTGCCGTTGTGTTCATGACAGAAGAAATTTGTGTTTGTGATCAGAGTGTGGTGACAAAAATTATACCTCAACATTGATTTAAGGAGTAAGTGTGTAAATAAGGGAGGAAGTATGTCAAATAGTAGTGGCAGGTGACATGAAGTACTGAATGTGTGTGCATGTTTGTGTCTGTGTATGCTAGTGATCATACATAGAGATTGTACGCGTATGTATCTCCACATTAGCTATATCATGTTCCCAGCTCAACACTGGTGCATATCGATTAGATTAGCAGTGCCCTCACCTTCAGCTCAACCAAACTACTCCCAGCATGTGTGTGGGAGGGAGGGACTTTCAAAGCACTGGATGTTGAAAGTATTGGATGGTGACATAATTGCAGCATGTTAAAAGTGTGTTAAAAGACAACACTCCACTTCATGCTTGAACGGATGGTTTTGTGCAGCCTATGATTTGAGATTTGTGGTTGTTTTGAGGTCCAGCTCGGGTCTAGAACACCATTGACATATTGGCCAGGGACAACAGATGGAAAAGATGCTACAGTAATGTGATAAGAAATGCTCCCTATAATTCCAAAGTTGTTTTATTTATATTCTCAGTCACTTGTGAGGGGAGCTCCTCTGCTAAAAGCTACCGATTCAGTCAGTGACAATGGTGATTCAGTCTTGTGAAGATTAATTGTTAAAATATTTGTTCGTACATGTACTTAACACCTATATATACACCTCTAATATGTCGTGTCCTCTTAGCTACTAGCTAGCCACTGGTAGCTTTGCCGACATAAGCCTACATTCATGAATCACCTGATTTTGTACAGAGCTGAAGGTTGTGTGAACCCGCAGCACAGGATCTCTGGGGGGGTCAGTCAACAGGGCTAAGCTAGCAGTTGATGGTCAGTAAATACTGTACCTCCATTGGCTGGCTACTTGTGTAACTACAATGTCTTGTTTTCTGTTTCCACAAATGTTAATTACAGAAGATGCAACTTGTGAGTGTGGCTGCTTTGGAGTTGTTTAAATGCACATTTGAAAGCGCTGCACTGAAAGTAATGTAACAAGTACGTAAACATTGAGTAATAAGTAATGCAATGTTGATTAATTTATTAAATTTTAAAAGTAGCTTGCCCAACACTACTGACAGTTAAACTAATAAAATGAAAAGAAAAACATGTCTGGAGTGTGGAGAACAATTAATCTGCATACTTGTGCTTGGCATTTTTCCTTGCCCAGTATGTGTATTGTAACCTTGTTGAAAATAGCAACACCTAGCTGTTTTTCTCAAATGTTGGAGCAAACCAGAGCTAAAAGATGAGCTAATATTATACTTTGTCAGATGGGCATGCCCATGTCGTTTTGTGTCTGATGGAGATGTACTTGCTAACAATGTTGACTGTACAGCAAGGCTCTTTCTTTCTGCCCTCTAGTGGTCAAAACTGGTGTAACTTACAAGTTTTATGATGTTCTTATATTTTTTATTATTTTTACAATACATTAAGATGTTTTAATCAGATAAATATTCTAATGTTTTATTAGCTGCATCATTGACACAAATAAGTGAAACTAGTGGAACAGCTACAGCTAGTGTTATCAACCTGCTTTAAAGGCTTTCTAACACCCCTCATACCCCAAAAGCTATTCTTAATACATTTCGCTAATCTAATGCCTAGGTGTTCATTTTCAGTGTGAAATCAGTCTCCCGGGTAACACTTTAGAGGAACTTCTTTCTTTGCATATCCATTGGGGGGCTATACTTACACTATACACTATACTTTTCTGTTTGATTATATGACGATTTTTTCACTTTACCATTGCCATCCATCCAGCCATCCATCCATTCCCTTTTACACCTGCATCTTCGAAAGCTGTTACAACATTTCTGTCTGTGGCTGTGCACATTACAGGGATCATAGTGCTAAATGTACTTTAGAACATTAGAATCAATGTCCAAATGTTACGACCATTTGCCAAGTGCAATAATTTTGCACCGACTGTGATTATTAATAATGTGGGCCATTTTTGCTAAATGTGAGGTGTATTCTCTGCCTTTCAGAGAAATCAGCTACCCTGTCACACGGAGGCCTTCGGTTGGTTTTGGGGAAGGTTCTTCTAACTAAGTAACTTTATTCTATTTTACATTTTAAGCTATTAACACTCAGTGATTCTAGTCACATTGCGCAAACAAATCATGGTTCACTAGTAAAATGGGAGTACTACTTATATGTTAACTGGCAATATTTCATCCATTCTTTCTTGTCTCACACTCTGTTAGGATATTGTTGATGAGAACACCTTCAAAGTTGTTCCTACTGGAGTCCTCTGCCTTCAGGCTCACCTGAGCCCGTCAAAAGACATGTTTTAAGCCTCGAACTGTATTAAAAAGAAGGGCTACCAAGAAGCAAGGTGTTAAAGTTAGAAATAACAGGGTCAGCAGTAAAATAATTTATTTTTATTTAAATTAATCACTCAAAACACATCTAACATAAGACTTTTACCAGACCTTTAAAAATGTTCAATCCCAAAAAACCTTCCCTCACCAGCTTTCACAAATACAGGATTTCAATCAATTCTAAAATGTACTTGTATCCTAAATCTACTCGTATAGCAATGCAATGCGTGGGATCTCTTATTCCGGCTTCCTCCCACCATCCAAAGACATGCAGGTTAGGTTAATTGATGACTCTAAATTGCCCGTAGGTGTGACTGTGAGTGTGAATGTTTGTCTGTCTCACCTATGGATATATACTCTATATATATCAAGAACTGCATTTTTTCTGATACCGCAGTTCTTGATAAGTGTATGATATTAGTGCATGTAGCCAAGTAACTTGTGATTTACAGGTCATGTGATCATTTTCAGAATATTTATGTCACATAGAGCTCACTGCAAAAACAGCCCTACTAGAAAGAAGCCAAATATTCTTAAATATAATCAAATTGTCTTGTCTTGTATCGAGCAAAAAAATCTAACAGTCTAGCCACTGAAAGTTCGTAATGGGCCTCAAAACTAGACAAAATGCCAAAAGTTGTGCTTATTACAAGCAATGAAAACTCAGTTATTTAAGAC
>LKNJ01001879.1:529-66261 GCA_002120245.1 Maccullochella peelii
TGTGTGTGTGTGTGTGTGTGTGTGTGAGAGTGCCCGTGTGTGTGTGTGTGTGTGTGTGTGTGTGTGAGGGAAAGAGACAGAGAGACATAGAGAGTGATACAACCTCGGGTTGTGTTTGTGTGAGGTTTCCACTGTGTCATCACTATACAGTCCAACAGACACCTGGGAGCGCTTGAGTGTGCACACACACACACACACACACACACACACAACCTGTGTACTGTAGAGATGATGTTTTTTTTTTTTTAATTAACCCAACCGTAACTCTTGTAATACAGCATCCCTCCATTTTAAGCAGGACTGTTACAAACCTGCAGGTTATCTTCATGCTTCTCTATAAAATGTAATGATTTTTAATTACATTTTTTTTCTAAATATGCCATTTAAAGCTGAATGTCTTGCCAATAACAATGTTTCAATGTCTCACTACATTACAAGAGTTATTGGTTGCTGCTCCTCCTCTCCATCGAAGAGAAATCACGTGACTTGGAGTCATGAATCTGATGACTGAATGAAAAAGACTTTAACACAAATGGCTCATGACTTCACTTGGACTTCAGCCTTTTGACTTGGAATGACTTGATATTCTTCATTTTCCTGATATACTTTGAACCAATCACATTGTGCAAGCAGGAGGCAGAAGGTGCGTTAGTCAGCGCAGACTAACATGCAGACAGCAGGTGAGAGCTCATCATCACCATGTACAGACGGAAAGACTCTGCTGTGGTCGAAGGGCAACTTGTTAAACATTCAGCTCAGAAATTACCAATGACAAACTGACACCAAAACACAAAGTGAAAGATCTGGACTTGACTTGGGACTTGATGTGGGACCCGGGACATCCTAGTAGACTCCTGAAGCTTCATATAAGCTTCAGCTGAAACATAAAAATGCATTTTTAAGGACTGTGAATTTTACAATGTGGTCACTCCATGAATTGGTCACTTCACGGTCAGTATATGAATGATTACAGTGACCGACACCTTGTTTAATCTCACATATGTAAGTAGATAGACTTGAAAAATACAAACCTATCATTAAATGGTATATATGGGTTATAGAATGTGTTTTTTTACTTCTTAAAAAGAAGCTATGTATGACAGCAGTACAGGGTCGTTACTGACTATTGTCTGGGGATATTGTTCTTTATGGTTAATAATTAATGCCAAATATATAACAATGCCATAAATCCATCAAGTGTGCATAAAGAGAGATCAGAATTTTTCCATTTTAGCAACATCAAAGCACATGGCAACTATGGTCAGAAAGGTTATACAATCAAAATTCTTCCAGCAGTAAAATATCCTTGAGAGCGCTGAAAGGTGCCGCTGGATTTCTGTCCTTTCGATACTGTAGAAGCCGCGTGAGACCACGAGGTTGCACAGCGACGGCGCAAACATGTGAAATGATCCTGGAATGCATAAAACTGTTCACAGCACACAGCAAACACAATCTACAGTACGTTGCTCACCATTATTACATGTTTCTGAAATTTTAGATGGGAATCTGACATCATACAGAGATATTTTACTACTTAATTCTGATGAATACATAGTCCATTAACCCCTTTCATTTAGTTTATCTTTGGATGATAGCAGACCCATGGATGAAAAGCACATTGACATTGTAATGTTCCATGGTCTAAGTGCTTTATAGGATCCATTCTACGGTGACCGACAAGGGCAAATGAAAAACCTGTGTGTTTTTGAATTGGCATGGTTTCTGAAGCTGCAGCATGTTTCTCCCAATGGAAATATTTCGGGCTGTTGTAGCGCGTTTGCCCTTGTCAGCCACCGTACTATCAGTTAAGTAAAGATATGATATAAGATGCGGGAGGAAGGGAAAGTGAAGGAGCATCAGTCAACAAAACTGTGAAACTGTCATGGTCTGAAAAATCAGGTCCTTTTTCAGGAGACGTTCGTGTTATTTTGTCTACCTACTGTCAGTCTGCCTTCAGACCAACATATCAGTTAAATGGTAAATGGACTTCACATATGTGACCTTAACGGTTCCCAAAGTGCTTTACAGATTGGTCTCATTCACACATTCACACGCCGATGGTGTCATGCTGGCCTCCATCGGGAGCAACTTTGGGTTGTGGACATGCGGAGCCGGGGATCAAACCGCTAACGCTGGGATTAATGGACAACCCGCTCTACCTCCGGAGCCGCCCCAAGTTAAAGCCATACCTAATTGGCCTGTTGTAAAGAATGAAACCTTGATAGTGACAGACCTGAGCTGCTCAGTGCACGGCAGGTGTGTACACACTCAGCGCCACCATGCATCATGCCATCAACCCTCATTTTTCACTCATACTCTCACCAGATTGGCTGGCTAATTGATTGGCTGTCAGGGTGACTGATGGCTTTGGTGCTCATATCAAACATATCCAAGGTAATGCACTGATGCGACACCCGAGAGCTCCCCAATCAGCATTTCTCAGCGAACAGAGCGAGCAGGAGAGCGGTGTGTTCATCTATCATTCTGATAGTAACTGGTACAGCTCCCCCGAGTCTCACAGTTGACCCCATTCAAACCGTCTATTAGTGAAACTCTGCTGTCGCCACACACGATTGATGCGTGAGCTTCTCTGACCTTCTCATGTAGGCTAATGGAACGCCATAATAACCTGCCCACCTATTATACGGTTGGCTCACAATGGTTGAAATGACATAAATTGTATTATATCCTCATCAGCAGACACATCCTCCATTATTTCAGCATCCATGCTTTATGCTTTATTCTATTATATATTCACACTTACACTTTCAAATGAAAGTGGACACAATCTGAAATGAAGACTGGGAGGTCAGTGGAGGTCTCTGGGCAGTAAAATAGAGGTTTGAGATGGCGTGTATGTTGAGACTTTTGTTGCCTGTTGTGTTTCATAAAATTAGCCGATGTCTAACATGCAGCTTTCACTAATCACGTATTTTAGTGTCCAGCGGTTTACCTGTTGGCTGTGGAGGGGTCAACCTGTCCACATGCTTGACTTTTGATTTAGCTTTATTCCGCAATGACCCCTCAGGGAGGTGTATGGACATAGTTACACACAAAAAAAGAGGAAATTAAAGAAACAGAGACAAAGTTAATGGAAGGCAACATTTATTGTCCAATAAAGAGCAAATACAATTCAATAAATCTGAGGTTGCAAAGTCTTAGCTGGTTGCCTGGCTACCTCACAGTGAATATAAGACTCGAGGAAGTTGCTGTTTCCCCGTTTCCAGTCCACATGCTACGCTAAGACAATCTTCTGCGGGCCGTGACAGTGATTGGCCAGACGTGCGGAGGTGAGATGGGAAGTAGGGTTGGAGCTTTTCTCTTAAGCTCTTTTCTTTGTCTTCACACACCTGCTTCTACCACAACTGTGTGTCCAGCAGCTTCTTCTTACCAGGTACTTGAACACGAACAGACCATCAGTGTCATTTATGTCTGAATTTGTACTAATAAAAGTCCATTCATTTATAATGCCAACTGCAGAAAGATGAAGTTGGACCCAGAGTTCGGTCCTTCCACCTGAAGCCAGCTCACATCAGAAAAAGGCACAGCGAAATGTATTTGCACACCTTAGTGAAATAGGTGGTGCTCTTATACACTGCACAATTGATTGAGATTGATTGTTTTGTGAATATACATGATTGGATACAAGGATATAGGAAACTCAGGGAGCTGGTAACACAATTTGGAGGAAAGTGAGATGGTCAAAACTCCTGATATTCCCTACATGGTTGTAGAAATAAACAAGTGTTTCAATTCAGTCTACTCTCATCAGTGCCAAACATTACAGCGGTCAAATAAAAATGTAAAAACAGAATAAAAAAGTAAAGTAGCAGTTAAACAGTGAGAATCCTCAGCTGCCCTGCATATGTCCAGAGCAATTGTCTTAACATTACTATTAAAAATTACATTTCAAATTAAATGTAATGTTTGCAGTAGTCATAAAATGCAGTAAAATTAAATTAAATCTAGGCGGTAGTGTTCCAGGCAGAACAGCAGGGACCAGACGGTCTGGGCTTGACTCCTAGAGACGCCCCTGGGAGGCACACCTTGAGAAGTTGAGGTTAAAATTCTCCTCTTGTACACCAGATGAAATATTTTAATAATGGCAGGAGAGAAATGTGTTTGAGGATTATAGGTATGTTGGAAAAACAGAGGCTGTGGCTGGATCGTCATCTATAAAATATAAAATATACTACTATAGTTCTACTCTCTGTTCCCTAAAGTCACTGTTAGTTGACCCTGCTGGAACTTGGGGTCCTGTTGTCTCAACGGTGTTGAGCTGTTTTTTAGAATGATGCTTTTCCCTGGGCTGGCTCTTCGGAGTATTACGGTAGGAGGCGGGTCCTGCAGGAGCGTGGCTGGCCGGCTGGGCGTGTTTTGTCTTTGTGTATGTGTTGTGCTGTCGGGCTCCTGTCAACTCCGGCACGGTACGGCACTGCACGGCGTCACAGACACATACGCACGGAGGGAGGGACGGTGAGCCGCATCAGCGCTGCCGCTGCGCACAAAACAAACATCCGTGTGTCAACAGCGACTGGCAGCGTTCCCCCTCCGGTCCGGTTGGATTTACTGTGGCGTCTGCTGCAGCTGCAGGGAGATAGACTGGAGCTGGTAGAGCCACTGCAACAGGAAGGTCAGGAGAGGAGGACTGAGTCCGCGGAGGCGGGGAGGCACAGGGACCCCGTCCGAGCGCCGGGACCCCGCCCGGCCGCAGCTTCTGCGCTGGCGCTCACCGTCTGTCTGCCACAGCTGTCATCCAGGTAACATCAGGAGGGCTGAGGCATGTCTGTGGTAGCATGGTGACCCTGTCATTGTTTATCTGCGATGTCCCGTGTACTGATACCATGATACTGCTATCAAGGAGCGACTTCATTCCGCCTACTTATTCTTAATTCACTCAATCAATAGTAGCACACTTGCTGTGATATTCATGAAAGTTTATTTCATGGACTACATCACACCAGGAAACTTGAAACGGACCTGTGCTTCCTCCTCGCCCTGTAAGTTTCTATAAAAGTTTCTATTATCTAAAAACTAAATATTTAATTATATATTCCTTCTGACTATTTTGCTGTGGAAACCATTGTTATTCCTAATCTGCGATTAGTTCAAATGCTTTTGATTAAGTGATTAATTCGTCTTATTGACAGAAAATTCATTAGTAAACATTTTGGTGATCAATTAGTTGTTTAAATAGTTTTTTAAGCAAGAATGCTAAAATTCAAGCTTCTACATATCTAATCATAGCAATATATTGAAGTTTTTGAACTTTTTTGATATATCAACTTGGGCTCAGAGCAATTGTGATGGGCATCTTTTATTATTGTCTGAGATTCCAGACAAAAACAATTGATTTGATTCAAAATGATTTGCAGATTAAACAATAATGAAAATACCACCAGGCAGTATTTCCTGTCCTGTGCTTCCAATCGGATACAGACTCAAGTTGACAGAGTCCAAAAAAGTGTTTGCATTTTCATTCAGACATCATGTTGTGCTGTTAGCGTTACACTGATATCCTTAATGACTGTGGTCAAGCTCAGGTAGCGACCTCCCATCCATCATGATTAGTTGCTTTAGCTTGTCTGTACTACAGAAGAGTGAGTTTATCGCAACCTTGTGGCACTTACTTGGTATTTTCTGTCCCTTTGTAGCCCTATAGCATAACTCCTATCCCCCTGAAAGGTGCCATGGAGTGATGTTTTCTCAAGGGACTTCTCCCTCGCTGATAATGGAGCCTCTGTTTTTAGTGCTGTTAATGAACCGCCGGTCTCTGTTATCTCAGCAGCCATAAAGCGAGCGATCCTGGTAATAAGTGAGTTTGATAATGCTGGGGAGGAGAGTGGAGGCTACCCAGGGTGTTGGATGATGAGTCTTGTTGCCGCTGGAACAAGGCACCCCGGCCTGGTTATGCCTATGGTGAAGATATTAGCATCATAAAAACCTGTCATTGAGGATGTGTGTGTGTCTGCTGGGGGGTTAAAGGTAGCTTTAACTGTAACCTCTGCTGCCTGCATTGGTCTATGACTCTAGACACACACACACACACACACACACACATTTTCACTACTGAGCATACCTCCTCTGCTAATGGATCAGTTGTCGCAGTTGTCGTGTGTGTGATCTATAGTGCTAATGGTGCTCACACACACATACACACACTAATGGTGAAGCTGTGTAGTTTGTATGACAGCTCACACATCCACCAGTGTATCCTGAATGATGTGCATGCATGCTCTTACGTTATTTGTATTCTAGTGTGTGTGTGTGTGTGTGGCTCAGTCTCTAGGTGAATGAGGAGAGAGGGGAAAAGGAAGACAGAGGAGGAGGAGGAGGAGGAGGAGGAGGGAGACTTCTCTCTTGTGTTTTTTCCTGATCTAATTTGCTTTGACAGCTGCTCCATTGGCTCAGGCTTTGAACAAGCCTTTGCGTTGTATAGGAGGGAGAGAGACGCTAAGTATTGCTACTGTCTCTCTAACATGGCTTAATTGGTGATGCTACAGTAACTACAGTCAGACTGTCTGATGTAGTCTCTCCTCTTGCTAATTATACAATACCTCCACTTTGAACTCGACACAGAACTTGTTTTCTCTGAGAAAGCAGATTTTATTTTGCACTTTCTCTCTGTTTTCTAATTAGTCCTTGCCACAAGAGGACCCTGTTTGCTGTACTGCCAGTCTCCCCTGGTCCTAGCATGACAACAACATTTGGGTACAAATCAGTCCAAACTCTTCTTTTAATAAAACTATTTTTCTATTCTGTATATACAGTTTATCCATCCTCTGTACAATAGTACCAAACTTGGCAACCTCCCTGTGAAGACTCCAGGAAGTCACTGCACCCAGCTGCTGTGAGCCGAGTCACAGTTCCATCATGTGACTCCCCTGAAAACCACAAACTGTCCTGTTTACATTGCTAACAAATAAGATACAGCATGTTAATGAATCTGCCTTAGAGTCGTTTGTAAGTGTACTTTTTGGCTAGCTGTTTCCTCCTGCTTCCGGTCTTTGTGCTAAGCTAGGCTAATTGCCTCCTGACTCCTGACTGTTCACTTTTAAATTCATCTGGAATTGCAGGGCCGTCCAGATCCACTATCCAAAATGTTAGGAGCTTGCTTCACAAATAAGCAAACTGCTTAAAGAGTAAGACTAATGATATTCTATATTTTTCTTCCTGTCGACAAATCCCAACAAAGTATGTCTGTGTATCCAAAGCCTGATACATCATCTTCCTCAGTGCCTTAAAAAACAGTGAGCCACACTGTTGTTAAATTAAATTACACCACAAAACAATGAGTACATTTGTTTATTATATTACTTTGCACTGAATGTTTCTTGATCTTGTTTCTGTTTCAGTGTTTCTGTTGCTCTTTCAAAGAGGAGCAGCTACAGTTTCAACACAGCTTCCCTGAACACTGGAACTTACTGAGCTGCCTTTTCACTGGACTGGTTGACAAAAAGAAAAAAAAATGCTTTAAAGCTAAGAAGTAATCTGTTAACCAATGCATGATCGCAATATTGACACCCAAATAACCCCCGTGTGCTCAGTCACCAGCCTGTAATGATACGTTACGAGTGTGTGCGCTTGTCTTGTCCGTCACACTATTATTTCAGCTTATTACAACTTACAGCCTGTTTTTACATGCAGACAAAGTGACAATTAGGCTTTAGGCAGAGCTCTGCTTATGTTTGCCAGACTTGGCATTAATCCTTGGCAAATGTGTGCACATACACATACACTTATATACAGAGGCAGAGACATACAATACGTAGAAATATACGAAGGGAAAGGTTTACAAGAAACTTACAGCATGTGTACATCAGAGGAAACACGAGAAAACTAGACAAAACACAAAAAAAGAAAAATTACATATATAATAAAAAGTTGATATATTATATAAATAATAATAATATGCAAGCCAGTTATTGTTGCTAAGCGTGGTTAGGTCACACGTGTGTGTGTGTGTGTGTGTATTTATAACTAATAGAGGAAAGACTGAGCAAAAAAAGATAAATAAAGGAGGAAAACACAAAATAAGGGTTATAAGAAGACTAAAGTTGGCACCTCTGGGCACCGTCCATGGCACTGCGGGGGCACCAGGCCTCTGGCAGAGGTCAGCTGGGTTGGGCCTGCTAGGCACTCAGCTGTTAATCCCATACACATACACACATGTTCAGTGTAGGCTTCAGGCTGACTAAAGCTGTACGTTTGTGATGATTTGGTCAGCTTCTGTTCAGCTGTTCTACTTACACACTTTTTTCAGTGAGAAAAACCTACACTAGTATCTGACCGTGTGTACATTTAGGCGGCAGGTGAGCAACACACACCTGGAGCAGTGATGCGATGAGGAGGCAGCAGCAGACGAGGCAACGACAGAATATTGTGATGGATAGCTGCGCGACAGAGGATAGTATGTCATCATGTAGCACCCTATGGGCGTCATATGTCAGCTGTCACAGCAGCACGTACACCGTCCACCCTCCCAGCTGCAGATCTTCTTCCCTGTCCACATGCCACACTGGACAATTTTCTCCTGGAAATGGAACTGAATGCTGAAAACTGATTTGTGCTCAGTCTGACGAAATTAAGCTTCGTTTTCACAGCACATTAGTTATGAAAAGAAACTTCAAACTCCCAACTTAGAGCCTTAATGTCAGAGCAATCCTATAGGTGACAACACAGAAGAAACGTGACAGGGTTGGACGATAAGACTTAAGTCTATATTGTGATTCATTGGCACAATTAGTTTGATAACGATAAATGTAAAACAGTATTATTCATACATCAGTCCATCGCTCGTTTCCGACTTCTTTGCCCTGACTGATACAGTATGACCACTTGCAGATTCTGGTCTTCTGGACTACTGGAATGTGGGCTGATTGATTGGTTGAACTTCTGGTTATGTGTCTCAGCTTTTGGCCATCCTTCCTGTTGGTTATGATTCGGTTGTACTCACCAAACTGATTGCTGAGATCTGGAAATGTTGCTGCAACAAAGTCCAAAGGGCCAAGAAACACAAGGAGACATATATATGACGTCTTCATGAAGCCCTCAACGTCATATCTGTGTTGTGTTTCTGCCGTCTTTTTCATTTCTGTTTAACCCTTTCATGCCCTCACCCTGGTTTTGTTTAGGCTTCTCCTTATTGCTCCAAGGCAATCCTGGAATATGACTTGTGCATTAGAGTGTGGCTTGGGCTGCATATTTTTGTCAAACCGCGTCAAGTAGGCTAGCCCAGCCAACGTGACCAAAACAGACCCCAACCTGAACATCATTTCTAAAAAATGTTTACCCGGCTTGACCTGTCTGGCTCACTTTGGTCACACGACAACAAGTTGTCATTTATCAATATCGATGGCTGTTCTACGTAGTGTTCTTCCACTCCTAAAGTGTAGCGTTAGTTTGTGTTCTCATTTTATTTCCTCATCAAGTTAAGGCGCTCAGCGACTTAATTAAATGAATGAGTTGGTGGTTTTGTGTGAATGGATCATAATCAGCACAGACGGCTTCATGTGCAGCAGCTGTGTGTGTGTGTGTGTGTGTGTGTGTGAGAGAGAATCATGGCTACTGCCTGTTTTGTTTTCTGTGTCTGGGGACTGGAGCTTGGAGCAGAGGATTGTGGGTGCAGTCTGGTTGTGGTTGACTGGCCTTGACAACGAGAGGGAGAGAGAGACAGAGAGACAGACAGAGAGAGAGACAGACAGAGAGACAGACAGACAGAGAGAGAGACTGTAATTAGTGCTTAGGGCCAACAGACTGCCACATTCCACATCTGTAAATGACAGAGTGCAGTGTGGACTCTCTCTCTCTCTCTCTGTCTGTGTCAGTCTGTCTATGTCTCTCACCCTCCTGCTCCACTTTGGTCAGACAGTCTCCAGTTGTTTCCACATCATAGCGCTCAAACCTCCAGAGGAGCGAGGAGACGAAGGCGCTCCTCCTTGTCCTCCTCCTCTGGAGCGTTTATCCTCGCTCGTCCTCTCCCCTCCTCCTCCCTCTGTGACACTGTCCCTTCACCTTATCAAGTCATTCAGGTCACAATTCAGCCTGAAAACGTGGTTTTCTGACCTAACACGCGTTTTTGTGCTTTGGCAGATCGCTTCACTAGTATCCCGATGCACTTGATGCTGTAATATACTTGAGGCCAGTTGATTTAATGTGCTTTGATGTGTTTACTTCATATTTTTAGTGGTTCACAATTAGCTAGTTACTAACTAGACCCATCCATGAAGCTTACAGGCAGCGTTGCCCGGTTGGTGGTTCACCGTTATGTAACGGTGCGGGTAAAAGATGATGTGATAGTTTCGGCTACTTTTTGTACCATTTGGAGTTTCCACCAACGAAAAGTTTGGCTATATTCCAATAAATCAGCTCCTCCTCTCATCCGAGTAGTATGATGAGTTCAGTCAGCTCAGCTCGACGCGCAATGACTGATAACCGATGACCAAATGTCATTTCAGTTTATTACAACTAAGTTGAAACTTTTTTCCCATTCCAGTTATTATTCTGTCATAGCTCTGTGATAAAAGACTTACATCTGTTGTAGGAGTGAAAACATTTAACGTTTAATTTTAACGATTTTTACTTAATTTTATGACTTCTACTGTACATTTTTCAACCGTGGATTTAAGTTTGTTTCTTAAGTATATTGATAAAAGAAGACTGGAGGGCTGTTTTTATGATGATTGGGCAGGTTGTAGACTCTGACCGTGCTGCTGCTTTTGTCAGTCCAATCTGGTAACACTGCTTTCAGGTTACAGGTGCGACTGATACACTTTGATCACGAGTCCACTGGACATTAGGGAAGAGTGCTCCCCCCTTTGCTTGGTCTTGATTAAGGACAAATACTTTAATGATAGACGTTCTATCTTTTAGTCATTGTCAACAAATCCCATGACAAGATCAAAGTCAGCAGTGTGTTAGTGTGTCTCTTAATACTTTCTGACTTCCCTACTCTTTCTATGGCTCTGAGCTCCAAGCCTATTGGTTTGTCTGAAGACGTGTAACATTAAAAACATCTCCCAAATATATAGTTTCATTTTTAGAAAAGGCTCAGTCATTCCCAAAACAGCAGGGAGCTGTAGTTTTTAGCCAACGTTACTCAAACAGGAGGAAATAGTGCATTTGTTGGGGACTATTTTCAGTGGCGAATAAATCCACATTTGGTGCTCTAGTGAATATTTGGGTCAGCAGGACGGTGTATAAATAAACTACAGTGTGTGTGTGTGTGTTCATGGTGATAAAGGAACAACAGTGTGACTCACTGATGTGTTTTTTAGTCTTTGGACACAACATATTTGTTAGTAGGATGCATTCATGGCTGGATTTGTTGACAGTGAGGAGAACGTAGAACATCAGCAGAGCCATCCTTTAAGATGCCTTGGAGGAGGCACTGGAACCGAAGTCTCTCTTACACAGAGTGAACACCACAGCTTACATGAACGATTGTAGCCTGACTGGATGCAACACTGAAACATGCCCCTGGCTTGTTTTTAGGAAGGTGTACTGTAAATCCACCTGTCCTCACCACCTGTGTGTACCAGCCGCTACACCTCCGGTTTAAAAACTTTTACATTTGCTGTTTTATGTAACTGGGATCTGATTGAAAATCCTCTACAATAGCAATGATTGCTTGCAACCAGTAATGGAGATAAAACTGATAAAACAAAGAGACATTTGTGGATCATAATCACCTAAAAGAGTGAATTCTTCAAAATCATTAATGATATTCGGCCTCGTGGACCGTAATAGAAACAAGCCCAGGACATATCATGTCATATTTTTGATTATATTTTTCTTTATAAGCTTAAATGATGGTGTAATGAAATACTCCTTCAATGGGTTTTACTTGCTAGAAAACTGTATTCTGTCAATTCAATTCAGTTTTATTTATACAGCTTGTTATGTTAATCATAACAGAAGTTCTCTCAGGGCACTTTTCATATAGAGCAGGTCTAGACGGTACTCTTTACGGTACTGTATCCATTAAAGTACTGCGGAAGTTTCTCAACCTTCACTATCCACTCACTCAGTTCATCCTTCCACCTCTTTCAGAGAGTTTCGCCTTGTGTAGCTGTGTGTGTGTGTGTGTGTGTGTGTGTGTGTTTGGGTGTTAATGGAAATGATCGATGTATTTTGACTGAACTGTAATGGGTGACCCTCTATAAATATGAGTGTGTGTGTGTGTGTGAGATATATTATGGTCTGATGATTTGCTGTACAGTCTCGCTCCCAGGTCTCCCCCTCCTCGGTGTGATGGAGCGCAGGGCGCTGGCCGGTTGTCTTGGGTGTCAAGCTGTTTTCTGATTGGCCAGCAGTGTTTCAGAGTATGTGCGACACTCTCTGTGGAGAAAACACGGTCAATAACAAATCATTCTTTTTTACAGCAAGGCAAGAGGCGTTATATTTTATCTGTAGGCTCTGTAACAACACTTTACAAACCCACATTGTTTGATTATATGCAGAGAAATTGAAAATAAAGATCCCAAATATGGCATGTATGAAATATCACTATTTCGAAACAAAGGGGATTAATGATGATTATCATATGGCGCCTTTGGTTTGAATATTTTAGGGGGCTTTCACATATCACCTGTTTGTTGTGGTTCAAATGATCCGTCTGCATTTGGTTCAGTTTGTTTGGGCTGCTGTGAAAGCTGTCAATCAAACTCTGGTTTGGATCAAACAACCGAGCCGAGACCTCCTGAAAAGGTGCGTCTCTAGTGGGACTCTTTAACCACAAGACATCTCTAAAGTACCTTGAAATCCATCTGCTGATCCTCAAGAAAACGATTTACGCAAGGTCATTTGGTAACCATGGTAACACGCATGCATTACATACGTGAGTTGAGGGGTTTTACAAGTAGTTCCTTGACAAAAAGTGAGTGAAGCGTAGTCACCACACAGTGTCTGCCCCCACCCGTAATGTTACGGTGAAAGACGCCTCTTTCTCCATCTGTTTGTCGTTATTTATGACACACGAGGCCCAGCTGCAGTCTGGACTCATACTGCTGATAATCAGGTGTCTCTCTCTGAGCGCTCTGTGACACCAGACAACATGAATGCACCCTCGAGGTTCAGTAAAGTGCTGCATGACCTGCTGTCAGTCACCAGAATGGGTTTCCTAATATATGTGATACTGTTTGACAGGATTTCTATGTGAAGAAAAGTAGGGACTCAAGTCATAAAATGTCGGGCGAGAGAGTTCTGCTTGTTTACAGGGCAGTTTTTCTGATTTAAGGAAGAGTGAATTTGAAAGACTGAGGCAGAAAGAAATCTGTCTACTGAAAGAGCACAAACTTCAGCCCAGTTTGTTCTTCCACATTTCATTTGTATCTCTTGGTAAGAAAGTCTTCTGAAAGACTGAAGTTGTGGGATTGAAAGTGTTTGTTCAGACTGCAGGCAAATCAGATTTGTTTCTCCAATCAGATCTTTAAGACCGACTGTCCAGACATCACCAATCTATCTGCATGGGTTGCTGTGGTAACGGCGTAGGCGTCAGTAAGTAGGTACGCTGGTGACGCGGCTTTCCAACGCGGAAACGTGAGAAATGGAGATCCATCATCTCGCCCTCCAAACAATCATGCTGTCAAGTCGTCGTGCGGAACCCATTTCATGTGGTTTTTTGCTGTCCAGACTTTTTAAAATCAATCTGGATCTGCCAAAAAACAGACTTGGGCTGGCAGTCTGAACAAGGCCTTAGTGTGTGTGTGCACCTGCAGGTTGTCACATAGCTGAACACGTGTGGCAGCTTCCCATTGATGAAATAGCTTATGGCATACTCAAATATTTATAGCAGTCTTCGACCAGTCTTCGCCTCTTCAGCTGCTGCCTGCTGAAACGAATCCACCAGATCTTGTATAATAGGAGAAACTGCTGAACTCTGTGTTTGTCTTTTAAAAGTTGCAACTAAATTGTTAGTAGGTTAGTTGTATGTACTTTATATTAAATGCACTTCAAAACTAAGCAGACACGGTATGATAGTTGACATACTGGTGCATGAACAGGCTCAGTCTGTGATGCATTAAACCTTTAAAGGACATTGGCTGCTAGGCGTCTCACGCTGCAGCATCCATATGTGGTGAATAACCATAATTGTTGTATATCATTGTTAAAAGATGCCATATGTGCTGCATAAATGTAGCACAGTAGTGTGGTACAATGAAAAAATCATGAAGAAGGAAAAGCTCCAGCCATTTCAAAGATGTGCTACAGTCAGTGCTCATTATTTCGGGGTTTTATTTAAAGTTGGAATAAAAACGAAACACCTGAAATTAGATTTAACACATCTAATAGAAAAATCCAGTGGGAAATTAGATTAATACCATTTGCAGCACCAACACTCGATTAATCAGTTCGTAGTCGATGGAAAACGAACTTCTAAATTGTGAAGATTTGTTGCTTTTCTAAGTTTTATATCACACAGTGAATATATCTCTGGATTTTGGACTGTTTAAAAAAAAAGCTATTGTAAGACGTCACCTTTAGCTCGGGGAAAATGTGATTTTGCATTTTTTGCAACAACTTTCAGATATTGGAAGACTACAAATGTTCTGTCTGTAAATGAGCACTCAGTCAGAAATCTAATTGACAGATGAATCAATAATGGAGATAATCATTGGTTGCAGACCTATGAATTCAACAAGTCATTTGATCCATTATTAATATAAAAATATTGATTAAAACAACTTTAAGTAAAAGAAATGATTAGTCTTGAAACTGGGATGGAAAAATCTTTTAGTTTTCAGTTTGGACCCCGCTCACCGGACCTGAGGGGCCCAGCGGTGCTGTGAAGAACAACTCAGAATCAGTCCTCCTAAACAAAGTGTGATTAAAAGATCACTTCTGTGCTTGACCAGAAGCCAGAGAGAGAGGCCAGTGTTGGGGGGATGTGGGACCTATGGCTAATGTTTGCCAAAAGCACTTCAGCAGCATCCTATACCATCAGGAGCCAAGAACGTACAGTCGTGATGATATAAAAGCTTCATATAAGGGTAAAAAAAAACAGCTAGAGGAGGATTTAATGTTGAGGATGCTCTGGGATGATCAGCTGCTCAAACGTCGACGCGCCGATTAAAATGTTGAAAGAATGAAAGCGTGATCACATGTATGTAATGCTGAGCAGAGCCAGTATTTATCAAACTACTTCGAATTTTTGTGTGTAAAATCTTTAATATGCCACGTAGCAATTAGCATATGAAATTAAAACGATCAAATGTATTCAGAATGTATAACTAGGGATTCATAAATATAGATGGAACCATAGAAGATTGGCTGAAATGATTAAAAAAAACTATCTGGAGGAGGAAGGAAATTGTGCTGCTGGTGGAGCAGCAAGTACATGAGCTATAAGGAGATTTACACATTAACAGTGCTGACAGTGAAGATGCATGGAAAGTGATTGCAAATGAAAAATCAATGCCAGCTTTATTCTTGTTGTCTGCACCCCTGATCAATGCAAAAAAAAAAGAAAAGGTGGTGTAACATCCTGTTAAAACGACCCTGTTCGGTATTGCACATATTGCTTCAGCTAATCAAGTATTCATCCTGAACAGTGACATTTTGTACAATCACTCCAAAACCAAAAACATGGAATACAAGCAGACAGATCACTGAAGGAAAGTCAGGGCACGAGTGTCACTTCTACATGTAGCACAACAGTGTATAGTAGAGGGCAGCAATAACTAAGATTATAGTACAAGCCTAAAGGCAGCATACCAAAGCAACACAGTGCCCCCAGCATCTTTCCTCAGTAGCTGTTTCCTGTGTGTAGGTGTGTGTAGGTGTGTGTAGGTGTGTGTAGACGTGCGTGTGTGTGTGTGTGTGGGCGCTGTGCCCAGCTGTATTTAGTTTGTTCCATCCGGCCTTTCCAGCCCCAAAACTGCTGTGTGATTACTGTCAGTACTGTTGTGTCATGGCCTGTCATACTTTGACAGTTTTGAAGAGTTGGATGGAGGGAAGTGTGTGTGTGTGTGTGTGCGTGTGATCACTGACCTTTATCTCTGAATCCTTTCCCCTCCTGTGTGTTTGTGTTCCAGTCTCTGGAATAATGAAACTGATATGAATCTAAGTTTGGGTAATTGTTACATTGCTGTGATGGGGAATCACATGCAGAGTAGTTATAGCATAATTGGCCTTTTATATTCCTGCAACCATGATCCATGATGTTGATGAAATGCCACTGATGGCTGCGTGATAAAGCAGCTGCTGCCTGTGTGTCTGACTCGCTGTTGTAGCGTGACCGCAGATAAGGAGTGGAATTTAAAGGAACGTTCAGACATTTGGGGAAATATGCTTGTTTGTCTGAGTCTGATGAGAAGATTAATAACTGTTTTGTCTCCACAACAGGATGTGGTTAGCTTAGCTTAGCTTAGCTTAGCACCAAGGCTGGGATCAAAAGGAAACAGTTAGCCTGTGTCAAGAGTGAAAAGATAGACCTTCCATATGAGATATATGAGGGAGACTGTCTTCATGCTACTCATTTATTTTCTCCCTCTCTTCCTTTTCCCACTTTCAACTCAATCAGCTGACTGAGGGCGTTCACTCTTTCAGTTCAACCAATCAGATTTTGCCACAGCGTCTCTGAGCCAATCACCTTGTTGCAACTACTTAAAAAACTATACAACTATAAGTCTGTTTACATTAAAACTCAAGAGTTAAACTTCCCTGAGCTAAAAATGATGCTGCATTTGCGGCTAACACAGAGAAGAAGCTGCTGATTATGCGTTGCAGAAACCCAGTAAAACACTCTGCAGTTTGATTCAGGTGTCATTCAGATTGAGTGTCACTTTGGGGTGAATTCAGTAACTATGGCGCAGTGTTTTGCAGCATTTTAAATTTGCTCCTTGACCTCTTCTCTGCAAAGAGCCCAAGTGCTGACGCAGGCTATCAGGCTGTCCTCTGTTTCACCAGCTTCCGTGACTTCATGCAATCTCTCTTTTTTTTTTAACTCTCTTAAAAAGCTAATAGTGTTCCTGGGGTTTATCTCTGCTGTCTAGAAAAACATCTACACTGACTATGTTTACATGCACACTAATTTTCCACTATTATTCAGAATATGACAATTTGATACGGGTCATGTAAACAGCATATTGCGTTTGGATATTCCAAATTAGGCTTTATTCTGAAAGTAGCATTTTCTGATTAAGACGTGGAATATGCTGATTATTCAGGTTTTAGGAGCGTTCTTTGGACGTGTATACAGCACATTCAGAATCTGCGTCTCAGTTGGCGACACACGGCCTCTCGCCTGCTTACGGTCAGCTCTGTGCTGGAAACAAACCAACCAGCCAACAGTTTGCAGGGCTCGGGTAGAGATGCACGCACACAAGAAAAGGTGGGAAGGAGAAACACAGCTACTGTTAAGACTTGGATATCATCAGGTTTTTGGATATAAGCAAATATCGCAACGCCGACCTTTTCAAGAAGGTGGTTGAGCGAATGAAAGAGGGAGGCCGAGTTCTCCTGGTTGACAAAGCTGCATGTAAAGGAATATTTTTCAGAATAAGGGCAAAACTGGAATATTTTGTGCATGTAAACGTACTCCGTGTTCCATCCTTGAACCATGAACCAAGTTTAACCCCTGATGGTTGGAAATGGTTTGCTAAAGGATGCTAAAAACAGCAATATTTGACAAACAATGATATCATATCCTTTTTTTTTATTGCCAATTTTGTAGCGAGTCGACTTACAACAACTTGCACAGCTGTGTCGACGTCACCCACGCTAGTCACCATTTATTTGTTACTGTTTTTTATGAATGTAGCCGGGTAGCTAGCTAGATATGTAGGAAGATGACATTGCCATTCTTAATCTGCCAACTGAACTGGTTGGTCACTTGTATTTATTAGGAAATAACACATGTGGGCAGCGGCCCAGAGGTTTAGAAGCAGGAATTTTAGGTATCTGTGTTATTCCATTTCAAAAGTGAACAAGGTTTTCTTACTTCTGGAACTGAAGAGTAAGTTCTGGATTTACTTCACAGAGATTGTGGATAACGTAGCATTGAGACGCATCCATCATACCAACGTGGCAGAAGAAAGCAGGATTGAAATAATTAGAATTAATGGCCATAACATAAACCTATAGTGTCGTTAAACAGACTCCTGGAGAACACTGAGGCCATTATTACTTCTTATCCCACTTGGACATTTTGCAGTCCCTTCAGTATCTAAAGCACAATATCTCACCGTATATAACAACAGATATTTATTGGTGATACTTTATCCCCTCTAATCTAATTGTCACTGACTATAATTCATTATGTCACCTTGCTTTGCAAAGTCCCTGTCTCATGCCAGTGAAGCATCCAGTGATTTAAATTGAAACTGAGGGAGAGGGGGACAGTTGGCCTGATGTCAGAATCAATGTGGAAATCATTAATAATTAAAATGTTTTTGTATTAGATGTAACTCATAAAATGTAATGGAAAGAAAGGCGACTGGGTGAGACGAGCAGCGTTCTGAGGCCGTGTGATGAGGGGCAATTTCCGGCAACCTTTGATTTTTTTTTTTTTTGGTACAAAATGTCAATCCATGTTCCTGATAACACCGACTCACAACTGTTGGCCAAATGCCTGCAGCTTAATAATCTTGTGCACTGGAGCTATGAGATTACTGACGTATGCAAGTATATGTGTGTGTGTGTGTGTGTGTGTGTGTGTGTAGGAGAGAGACACACAGACTGATGTAGATAGAAAGAGACAGGGGAAGAGCGTCTGTCCTTTTCTTTGATCTCTCCTAGGCTTCTTTTATCTCCAGGTTTATTCAGGGTCTAGACGATACCGATGTTACCCATGTGCGTGCACGCACACACACACACATGCATGTGCATAGAGAGATGAAATAGTCAGCCAGTTTCCCCAGAGGAAAGTCTGTCTGTGTCCAGGTCCAGCTTCACTGTTGGAGTGCATTCTATAAAGCAGTAATTCACAGTAATTAGGTGTTGGACTGTGGGAATGGTTCTGTTTTATGCACGTTGAACACTTTTCAATGTCTGTTCCAGTTAGATTTCCACTTCTGTGAAGCTGTTTTTGTCCCTTATGACTCTTTTACACCGTTAAGACGAGGCTGCGTGAATGAAGTTCTCTGTGGTTTTGACACGGCTCTGATCGGGTACATTAATCATTAAATCTATTTATCAGAATAAAAGGCAAAACAACTGCTGGTTCCAGCTTCTTAAATGTGAGGATTTCCTGCTTTTTCTTTGTTTTATCTCACTATAAACTGAATATTTTCAGAGAGTTTGGGAATTTGTATCTTTTTTTTTACAATTTATAGACTAAACAATAGATGGATTAATCCTAAAAATGATGTTTATGTGTTTATCTCCCTCTTTGACGATGGGATACTTTTTTAAAGTGTATTCATTTTGACTAAATACAACTTAACTAAATAAAAAAAGATACATGGTTTTTATATGGACTCATATCCCTCCACACCAGCAGTAGTACAGAGTGGTTTACTGTTTAGCCGGTACTCAAATGCTGGCAAGTGTTCTCCTCGGTCCCGGGGTCAGTGTCATCCATCTAAATTCAGTATTGTTTATCAAAGCTGTATGGGAACATGGCCTCGTAAATGACTTCAGGAATTTGTCGGATTTAAGGGCCAGTGTGTTTTGGAGGTAGCCTTAGCTGCTAACGCTAACATCGGTCACTGCCGGTTGAGTTTTTCTGCTGTGTCGTCTTCATGATCTGATATTTCTACAGACAGACATTCTGAACCGAGCTGCTGGAAGTCTTTAGCTGGGAGAAAGACCCCCACGTTAAAGAATCTGAATCTAAATCTGCAACACAGAAAGTGGAAAAGGGATCCTTAAATGAGGTTTTCAAAATCTGATTAACTAGAAGTTATGTTTGCACGAATATTCATGGAGTAATGCCATGTTGTGGAGGGATGTTGTTATTTAGTTTGTTTCCCTCATAATTATTGTTTGATTGTGATTTTTCATGTTGTCTTGCACCGCAAGTAGACAAGCCAGCAAAGTGGCCTACTGACGCCTTTGGCTGTCCATTAATCTTGTCACCCTTATAGTCATGTATGTGTGCATGATACTGTGTGTGTGTGTGTGTGTGTATGCCCCATGAGTGTGTACATACATTTGTGTGATTGGAAGGACTTTGTAGATGCCGAGGCCGGCATCCAGGCCCAATAACGTGGTACAGCAGCGTGAAGTGGTGGATTTGTTGCTCACTTAAACTAGTCAGTATGAAGGTTAAACCGTCACACTCCAAAACCAATTTGCTGCTTGATTTTAACAGCAAATTAACGTGATGGTGGCCGATGGCAGGCAAAGAACTGAGGCTCAGTCTGCTGCTGCTGCTGCTGCTGCTGCTGCACTCGCTGTAAATCACTCTGCAGATGAGTGCCAAAGAAATGCCTGGAACTGATGGGTGGACAGTGCCCACTGAGCACCGCTGGCATCAGCCGGTTTGCACAGGTGTGGCACTGTGGCTAGTGAAATCCGTACAGCATTAATCTTCAGCTAATCATTTATACGTTTATTAGGTGCTTAGGAGGAGCAGTTATTCAAGCAGGCTTGGCTCCGCGTTTGTCTGTGTGGAAGTCAAACAAGCAGTACATCCACCTACCTGGAAGTAGCTGCGGGTGAAGCTCGGTGTAGACTTATCTGACGGCTGCGTTGCGTTCTCATTACTGCAGTGGTCAGTTTCGCCTATTTGAATGTGGGTGATATTCAGTCTCACTAGTCGGCAATGGGCTGCTGCTAATGTGCAGCTGATGAGCCTGGGGGACCTTTGTAGTTGTGCACTTTTATTTTCAGTTGCATCTGGTCCTCTGGTTGCTCCAAGCACTCTGCCCAATTTTGGATTTGAGGCTTTCACACCTGCGGTTCAGTTCATTTAGCCTGGACCAAGAGAAAAATGATACGTTGCTGCGTTTTCGTTAGTCACACGGATGTTTTACAAACGAAGAGGAGTGAACATGGAGTCATACAGACTGACAGGTAACTTAGTGTTTTGATTGGACAGGTTTTTGCGATTGTCATCCTGCATCATCAGCGCATCATCCGAATTTTATTTCCTTTGTTGCATTGGCCACTACATCTTTTTGCTGCACTGTAACTGTATTTTATTTGATTTTATGTATTTTATTTGATTTTATGTATCTTTGATTTTATTTTTTCTTAATCTGATTTTATTTCTTCTGATGTTTTTCTTTGCCCATGTAAAGCACTTTGAATTGCCTCTGTGTTTGAAATGTGCTATATAAATAAAGCTGCCTTGCCTTGCCTTGCCTTAGTAAGCCGGACAGGTATATAACACATACTGTAGATCAGTGGTTGATCAGATGGGCCTAAGTACCCCTTTACCAGACCCCTCTGATACAAGGGATGGCTTTATGGTATCGTTCAATGGTATTTTTTAGTAGTTTTGGCCAAGTTTGCATTTGTACTACTGACATCTGGAGTAACAGAAACGTTTTTGCAACCAGTATCTTTACCTTTATCTTTTTGTGGTCTGTTTTCCAGCTAGTGTTTCTGCAGTCTGAATCAACTTACAGCTGACTCACGTTGGTGGGAAACTGAGCCGGGTCTTGTGCAGTCAGACTAGCACAGTAACACTAACTATAAAGATCAGCGTCACACACTTTTGTAATCTTACCTGTGTGTTGATTTTTCTCTTAAACACAAATATGTGGTGGTATTTATTATGAAATCATAATTTCAATTTTTTCAAATTAGCTGAGCTTCACAATTTTCCATTTACCCCCTGGTAACTGCAGAGGTACCCGTTAGGGAGCTCCCACGGTTGGGAATCACTGCTGTAGAGGAAGGGTTTGTGGGAAGTTTGGTGATAGCTCTGTGTGTGTGTGTGTGTGTGTGCTAGAAGCACATCAAAGCTTCATGTGAGGCTTTTGTGAAGGCAGGGGAGGCCCAAGCATAATGTTTTCTACCAACATTACACTGCAGCAGCCAATTTGTAATGACACGTGTCTCTGGTCGGCTGCCCTGCCTGTTTCAGAGCTAGCGATGTCATGACAAGCTGCGAAAGGAACGTGTAATTGGCACTTGACTATCACAGTCACTGTACTCTGTGCTGCATGAAAACAGGCCTTCATGTAGTCTCACTCAATAATATAATACCTCCCCCCCCAATATTGACCAAATCACACGTTACTTGTTACTTTTTTCTGTGTTCTCAAAATGCTCCGGTTTGCTCTTTTTATTTTAACATCCAAATATTTCACGTATCCCAACAGCGTCCGCTGTGGTGAGAGCTGTTTATCGAGGCTTTCTTGTGATGTGAGTGGTTATGGCTGTGAGTGTGTGTGTGTGTGTATGCATACAATCATCTGATATGGGGCTGGAGATGGAGACTGTCTTGTCTGTCTGTGACCCAGCTGTCCAGGGACGTGTTTGTGGCTGAGCGTGGGAGAGCACGTTTGTGTGTGTGTGTGTGTGTGTGTGTGTGTGTTTATCCCCACCGTTATCTGTGACAGATAGTTATGAGTAGACAGACTGACGCTTTCTCAAGTGTTAGCCTTGGGGCATGAGGGTGTGTGTGTGTGTGTGTGTGTGTGTGTGAGAGAGAGAGAGAGAGAGAGAGATGAGCGTCTGAAACTCCCCCACTTTTGGTTTTCTTACTTGTTCTTTCCATCATTGCTTCCTTCCGTTTTCTCTCACCGTCTGTCTTCGCTGTGTCCTGGGAACCGGACCAATCTGAGTTCATGTTTTATTGGCTCTGGCAGATGCGTCTGGTCCCCCTCCCATTCAGACAGATCTCCAGCCGACCAATCGCAACCGTTTATCTAATATTGGGCGGGTTTGATACGATGACTTTACAGAGGAGCGCAGTTGAGGCATTTTCGTAAAAATTTAACTTAAAGGTTTTGTTGATAAGAAAGATGTGTTTGCAGCACTTCCGACAGGATTCGCGCAGTGCTACGTCACTACGTCGTTTTGTTGCTCTGATTGGTTGTAGGTCTGTCCAGCTGTGGGTATGTCATGTCAGATTGTCATGACCAAGGATCCTGGGAACACTTTGGGACGTGAGTCAAGTTGAGTCAGTTTTATTTATATAGCCCAATATCACAAAGCACAAATTTGCCTCAGGGGGCTTTACCATCTGTACAGCATACATCTCCCTCTGAGCTTAGGACCTCCACTCCACACCAGGTATTATGTTAATCATTTTGGTATATTACATTAACAACATTTTCATGAGCAACATACATTCTTTAAGGGTCAAAACAAATAAAACATCACCCTACTAACCACCAAAGCTAAGCTAAAAACACACAGCAAAACAGCACAAACCGGCAGTGAAGAATGTTCTAACAAGACCCTCCAGGAGCCCCTGGAGCATGTTAATCCTGGAGCAGGTTAATCCAGCCAGGGTTTCTTACTGAAACCGGATTCCATTCATTTCAGAGCGAAACAAAAATCTGCCAACAGTACAGAGACTTGAAACTTGCTTGAGTAAAACATCACAGTGAACACTGAATTAGATTAGATTACACAAATTAGTTTTCCGTCACAATCCAAGTGAAAGAGGTCGCTCATAGTGACAAACCCACAGCCAATCAATCAACTGCAGTTTCCCTCGGCTATATGCGGAGCGTTTTTAGACTCTTCCAGCTCAGATTCTTTTTTTAACTTTCCTGTTTTGTTCACTCTTATTGCTCTCATCGATCTCCTTATCAGCGAAAAGCTCTGATTAACCCACTGTCCACTACCTGTCCAGCACCAAACAGCAGACACAGTTACACAGAGTATGTATGAGAGCTGGTATCATCATCACGGTCAGTCAGGTAGAGTCGAATATGGAGTACAGGTTTGCAGCACTGAACAATCCCAGCACCTATATGGAAGGCCCGAGTGGAAAACCAGACAGTCAGTGTCAGGGTTTAGGGTTTAAATACTTTTATTTAAATCACTGGTAATATATAAATCCCAGTAGGTGGGAGAAAGTGACACCTTTTATCAGTGTCGTACTCAGAGTGCAAGGCTGTGGCTATTTCCAGAAAGCAGAACATACCAGTGTACACCTGCTACATACCGACCTCGAACAAGTATCCACAGAAAGTTTCTTATATTCTCGAGGGCCCATGTCCTCCTCTGGGCCCCCTGAATCATTCAGGGTTTCCCTCCACCAAAGGCAACACCAGCACCACCAAAGCACACTTTCAGGTGTTGCAGGGTAACACTGGGTTAGAAAAGTTCAGTTCCTCATACAGTAAAGCCTGTTATCAATCATGCACAGATACGCTCACAGCCACGCCATGAAAAGCAGTGGCCACGGTTTCATCATTGTTGGAACAAGGACATTCAATCAGCCAATCAAAGAATCACCGGACTTCTGGATTTGTCACCAGCTCTCCTCTTCTCTCCCTTTGTTTTTGCTCGTCTCTTTTGCTCTGTATCTCTCTCTCCTCCATCTGTCTTTGTTTTCCCTGCTGACTTTCTTTCTTCCCGTTTTCCTTCTTTCTTGATTTGCACAGCAGTTTGAGATGTCATGTAACCAATGAATCAAATAAGTAGGAGGGCTTTTCATTTGACAGAGGCACAATAACAAGAAAAATCAGCCATAAAGCTTTGTGCTTTTGCTGTTCACCAAAACCTAAAAAGAGAATTTGGGGAAATATGCTTATTCCCTTTCTTTCAGAGAGTGAGATGAGAAAATCGATATTAGCCTGATTTCTTTGTGTTACGTACGCAGCTGGAATCAGGGTGCAGATAGCCTAGCTTAGCATAAAGACTGGAAGCAGGGGGAAACGGCTAGCTTGGGTCTGTCCAAAGTTCTCAAGCTCTAGTTAAGTCGTTGAATCTTCTTTGTTTAATCTGTACAAAAAGCAAAGTAAAACGTCAGTTTGTGGTTTTAAGATAAGTTACATGCTGGAAGTATTTTTTGGTAAACTTCGTGTCGGGAGTACTATGTTCCCTCAGCATACGTGGGTCCGGACCTCTAAATACATTGAACTTTTGAGTTTTTCGGGTATTTGAGTAATAGGCTTTACCTCATGTGATCAATGTGTTGATGCTACACGTGTATTATTTTCACAGTGAATAACCAAAAATCTACCGACTTGTACGTATGTTAGTAGTAGTAGCAGAAATAAGAAATGAACTGGAGACGACAAAAAGCTTTTATGTGTCTTACTACAGACTACAGAGGTTGTCGGGGACATTAAACGTCGTCACGCCGAACACAGAAACTCATCTACTCACTCGTCCACCTTGACTGCCTCGTTGGGTTTATAGTGTAAACTATTCTCAAACTTTCCCAAAGGCTTCTGTAGAAGAGGGAAGCACGAAAAATCAAATTACAAGTGTGAAGCTCAGTGGTGGTGACGCTGAAGTCATGTGACCGTGGTGGTTGGACTAGAAAAATACCTCATCCCTGCAGCACTCTATTTAATTCAATGCAATATGCTTTATTGGCATGAATGTAACAATGTAATATTGCCTATTATTAACACTAACAGGCGCTTCAAGTAGTCTATCATCCAAAATGCAGCAGGGGGTCTCGCCAAACTCAGCAGGCAGCAGGATTAGTATTAGCACATGAAAACAGAAAAAACAAAGCTGTTTCAAACCACAAAGCAACATGCAATAATATATTCTAACCATTCACAAAACTCTACAAACACTCTTCACTTCACTGTTAATTCTCAGGTCCTCCGTCATCCCTTCTCCACGACTGCAGGCTTTTCGCCCCGCCTCCGAGTCTGGCCTTTTGTCTTTAGATGTGGTTGGACGGCAGCTCCTACTGACCGGTTCAAGTTGGCTTTGGTTGTTTCTTTCAGTAAGCCTTTGTCACCTCATTCATGGTGGTATTAGCAACACAGTCTGACTAAAACAGACCAGTGTGAAACTCACTGCAGCACAGTGAGTCGCTTTCTGTTGGTGGTTGGTGGACTACTGGAGCACAAACACTACCAGGTGACTCAGTCGCTGTCTTCCAGGTTAGCAGCACTGCTGCAAAGTAACATCACTGGCTGCTTTAGCTTCACTTAGTTACATTTCCTTTGCAGTAAACTCTCAAAGATACAAATAGGCTTTGAATCATGTTATGGTATACTTGTGTTGTAAACTGAACATGCTGTTAGGTGATTGTTTGGGAGAGATGCACTTACAACATGCTAGCAGTGTGGCTCTAGCGATGGCACGTCTATTGGATCCAGGCTGAAATATCTCAACAACTATAAGACGTATTGCCATGAAAGTTTGTACAGACATTCATGGTCCACAGAGGGTGAACCCTATTGACATTGATGATCCTCTGATTTTTGAAGAAGAATTTAGATCACCACCTCTTAAACAACTTTCATTCATCTCACCGATGCTGTGTTGTCTTCCATCTTCCACTTGACTTGTCTTTTCATTTTCACGCTCCAGATCAGAAAACCTGGAATGTAAATAACTAATGACAATGCTATTATGCAGAAAATATAGAAATATTGAAAATGTGAATATGAAAACCACAAGTAAACTAAGCAGAGGGTTTACATGTCAGTGTCTGGATAATAGACCCTTTTCACAGCAGACATTTGGACCAGTCAAAGCAGGAAAAGCACAGGTGGAGGTAATAACATTAACCATGGCTCCATTCCATTCAGTGTCCCAGTAAGCCGTGTCATTGAGTGAGCATACACAATACCAGAGCCCTGGAACTGGCTCTCCTAAATGGTATGCAGCCATCATTAATGTTATTAATTCCACCTGTACTCTTCCTGCTTTGACAAGTCGAAATGTCTGCTGTGTCAGAATTTATCCAGGTTTTTAGATAAATGGGCTGACTGATACGTAGATACATATATTTTGTTAAAAGGAATGAATAAGTGAGAAAGGAGATGGAAAAAATAAGAAGAGGGATGAGTTAGTTAAAGGGAAGAAGAAGAAGAAGAGGAGAGACAGGCATGGAGGAATAGGGGCTGATTGCCTGACTGATTTCATGAGTCACTTCTCTGCAGGCGAGAGGCTGGAGAGACAGGTGGCTGTGTGTGTGTGTGTGTGTGTGTGTGTGTGTGTGTGTGTGTGTGTGTGTGTCTAGGCGTACAGAGATACTGACCAGATGTGATCTTTGATGTTCAAAAGTGTCAACCTGAGAAGGAAAATACTCAGGTGAGGATAAAGGTCACACAAACACACACATACGTATGTACCTGTGTTTTGTGTCGGAAATATAGTGGCTGCTAGATGTTGCAGGTTCGTACACACAAACAACAGACTCATACACACACAGCTTTGAACACACCAAACAGCCAGTTCATGTACAGCTCAGTTATTGCCACGTGTATTATTCATTTTTATTTTGGGGGGATTGTCGGGAATATTCTTCAGATTTGTAAATTAAATGGTGTAATTACAAAATAATATTGTATCTTGGCTGTTTATACCACTTACGCTGTAATCAAATGCCATTCTCTGACAATGAGCCAATTTAAAGGGAAAAGTTAACAAAACTTTCTTCATCATCGTGTATAAGAACCAAATTAAAAGCCCCTATGTATACAATTTGAAACTTTGGTGCCACCCAGTGGTAGAAATAAAATGACACTGTGGCAGACAGCAATACTCACTCATTGCTGTTGATCGGCTGCTGAAAATAGTCCCCAACAAATGCACAATTTCCTCCTGTTTGAGTAACGTTGATACAAAGTACACTACGGTGACCCTGAAGGTCAAAACACAACGACATTTCAGATTATGGAAAGGGAGGGACAGCTCTTCTTATTTGTGACTGGACCGAACCCAAGTCAATTCAGAGTTTATTCAATGCGGTGCAAGATTGGATCAACCGGAGAAACCGTTTGAGAACGTTGATTTGATCTTCTCAAAAGAGAATAAGCATATTTCTCAAAAAGTCAAAGTATTCCTTTAAAATGACGTCTCGGCAGCTGTTGGGAACTACAGTAGCACCAATAATGTATCCTCCACAAACCTGATGTTTGCTTCTAGGGAATGTCAGCTGATGTTCAATATTAACAATAAACACAACTAACTAGCTCATATGGCTAATGTTAGCTACAACAAAATAATGTCAACTCCTCATTAAGAATGTAACTTTTCGATGTCCGAAGCACCTGTTGAGACTGTCCTCTAATGAAATATCACTGGTCGTTTGTCCAAGGGACTCTTGGCCGCCAGAGTCACCTGCAAGGAGATAGTCACGTGACAAATGGAGACAGCCGAAGGCATCAGTAGTCTGCGTTTCAGTATCCTTGCTAGCTTGTCTGCTTGTGCTATACAGTGTTAACAGTGAAGACCATTCCCAGTAAATACAACGAGCCAGGCCAGCGTACCTGTTCGGAAAGTCTCAGCAGCCACTGAGAGAAGACTGACTGATTATGTGCAGTGACTGCAAACCCTCACTGATATTTCATTGTTTCTAGCCACTGAAATGTTACTGACTGCACTTGTAAGAAGTGCTGCCACTGATAGTATCACTTGTGATAGACGCCGCCATCTCTTTTGTTCACACTCATTATACCGATGCATCACAGTTCATTTGACATTGATATACAGATGTTTAACACCTTCATCAGTGTGGGTGAGAAGAGTTTGAACTGTAGCTGGGTGTGTGTTGTTGCGAGGGCTGCTGGCTTGTCAGGGAATAGACTGTGAACGCTCCATTGATCCAGTGTCATCGCACACAAACACAAACAGGAAGAGCCAGAACGGGATCAATGAGGATGCATAAGTGAATCGATGTCGTGCCCTCGTTACGATTTACGTCTTGCTTTGACAAGATGCCCCTCTCTCTGTGTGTGTGTTTTTAATAACTGATCACTATTCAAGCAGGTGTGACTGAACCACTGAGTCTGATGATCCAATTTTTAATTAACTATTTTGTCTTGTCTATTTTTGTCTTGTAAATCAGTTCAGTTGGGCTAAATGTTCTTGGAGCCTTTTTTAAATCATCACTAGAATGAAGCGCCCAGTCAGTTTGTTGTCCCTTCTTCTTCTTCTTCTTCTTCTTCTTCTTCTTCTTCTTCTTCTTCTTCTTCTTCTCTGTTTGTGACAGTATCCTGCAGCAAATGTTCTGTCGTCCCCTCATTTCTATGATTGTGACACGCAGCCAAACCGTCATTTAGCCTACAGCATAGTTTAATTTCTGTATTTGTTAGTATGGAAGTCCACATGCGCCAATATTAAAATTAAATAACTGAATCAAACTGAAATCTCATTTTCACAAAATGTGCAATGAAATACAGGATGGCGTAGTCTTGAGGTTGTGCTAAGAAGGCTAGTGTGCAATAAAGGATAATAATAGAGTAAAACTAAGAATTAGGGGAAAAAAGTAAAAAATAATTCAAGAATAAATAAGCATTGAAATGCTATCTATACAATAAAAATGTCCACTCAAGTGCAAATATGCAATGTGCAGGGTGGTGCAAAGGATTCACAGAGGACAACGTGCTGGACAAGGCAGAGGATATACAGGACATACAGCCTAATTTTGTTTTATTGAATTTCTCCAGTTAAATTTAATGTACCCAGGACTCCCTGGAAGGTAATATAAATGTTAATAAATGTTGAAACTGATGTAATGATTTCTTTTTAATATTGACAGCCCTAGCTGTCCATACATATCTGATGTTAATGTGGTCATATGGAAGGAAAGAAAAAGGACTTTTTGGGGGAAGGGAACTAAATGCATTCCTTTTTCTCCTTCTAGACACGATGGTGCTTATCCAAGCTTAGTCATTATGGCTCTTTTATGCCAATACTGAAGATCATTGGTTTCGTTTCGGTGGACTTAATAGCATATCATCAAACCTGAGTTATGATAGCACAGTCAGTGGATCGTTGAGCTCTGTATGGGACACATGACCTGAAACAGAAATACTTGAAAAAATAAATCTGGAATTCAGATTTTGCGCCAAGGCTTTTCCACCATTGTGTCCCAGTAGACATTAGCACCTGAAAAGCCTGAAAGATTCATTGTTTTGATATCAAAATCAAGATTTGAATGAGTGCAGTTTCCAGATCACAATTGAAATGAAATTTTTAATGGGTTAACAAGCTGTTAGAGGTGAAAGTGTTAGTCTGCGACTGTGACTGTTTAACGGACTGATAGGAAAACTGTACTAAGCTGTAGCTAATAACCGTTAAATCTGTGAGTTGGCCAAACCAGTCAAACTCTTTGCTGTTTTTTTTAGTTAATAAGCTCTCTACATGCCGGCATCAGTTCTTTTTACTGTAAACTCGACCAAGGATGGTTTATTTGAGAATGAAGAAGCACCACTCTGTATAATTACGATGTTTGGAAAGATAGAGGGGGTACTGTATGGTTTTGCTGTGTAAAAGACAGAGTGGTGAGTCTCTCTCTAAATACACAATCTTGCTAATCACATCACAGCATTTCTTGATACGTTGTTCTGGTTAGCAGCTGGATTGTTAGTTGTTGAGTGATTGGCCGTGATTTACCAGTTAAACCGCTACGCACATCATATTGTTGTTTTAAATTTATGACCTTAGAAGATCCAAATTTATCAGTCTTCAAAGCTAACGTTAGCTCAAGCTGCTACAGTGCAGAGCTGCCAATAGTACCATTAAGGGTTGTCAGATATGAAAACAGTTATATTGTGGACAGCTAAGACGATGTTGTGAGTAAATATAATGAATGTCATGATTATTTTTCATATTGAATATTGAATGAAGTACTTAATAGTATATTATACTATACAGTATACTGTATACTCTACAGTATATGTAGTACACCATACACTAAATTGATGTTTTTACCATCAAAGAACTGGCTTTGGTTGCTTAGAAGTTGCCTCAGCTGAACTAGGCTAGGACCTAATCATTTTATCTGATTCCTGTCATGGATAAACAACTAAGTTGGTGATTATTGGTAGGTTTTAAGCTTAATTTTTAAAACAATGAGCTGAAAGATGTTAAAATGCTCTGTGAAGCTGAGGGGAACAGCAGAGTTGGGTGGTATTTCTCTGTGGGTTCGTCACTATGAGCGATCCCCTTTCACATAACACATAGTCATTTGATCTATTGTTAATTAAAAAATATTGATTAGAGCAGCTTTAAATCACAATCGCAATATTGGTCAGAAAAATCTGGTCACAATCATCCTCCCTTGTACGCGGCGATACTAAAATGAAGAGTAAGGCCTACCAGAGGCTTCTAGTCTTCCTAGCAGCGTTTATTATTTATGGTGAACATACTAAATGTCCACAAATGACTGTAGTAATGGACTTATTCAAGGGCGACAAACACAGATTATTGTTTTTCTTACTATGTGTGTGTTCTAGTCATTGACATCTGTGGGTGTATTTGCATGATTGTGTGTCTTCCTTTTAGCCTGATTTTGTATGTTTAATGGTTAATAGTCTCTTGTGCCTGAGCCGCTAAGCTAAACCAACATTGCTATAATGATAAGCCTCTCCCTGTCTCCTCCTGTGCCAGTCTTGTGTGTGTGTGTGTGTGTGTGTGTGTGTTAATGAGCCCCTTGTTAAAGTTTAATGTCTCTGTTCCACTGTTGTCAGGGAGATTTACCACTGAGCCCTATGGGAAATGTCTGCCCCACTGCTTCTAGCCGGATGGCAAACACACACACACACGCACACACACACACACACACGCATGCACATCAGGTTGCACATGCATAAATAGTCGTAAAAGTCACGTCACCACTTGTATATCAGTTTCATTACCGCAAGTGAGTTATGAATGAAGACAGCAAGTGTCCTCGCTCTCCGGAGGGGAAATGTGTGCCTTTGTGTGTTTCTGCGGTACTTTTTCAAACGGCTGACTCCAGCATTGGGTCACCGTCGTCTCCTCGTCCCCGTGTCCCTTTGTGCTTGAACCAGTCCATCCACAGACTGGAGCTGCGTCTCTCTCTTGTACTGAGGACTGTGATACCAGCTATACCAGATATGAGCTCAATGTGACATAACAGTGTATTTGGAATGTGTGCTAAACTCGATTTTGACACCATCATATCCAAAATCAAAGCAGAGGATATAGTTTGCAGTACTCTTATCTGCCTAGAAGGGTTTTTTAAAGGAAAATTATTACATGCGTTCAGATTTTCTTAATCTTAATACATTACTCACATTCTGCCTTATTTTGAGCTCAGTCTTCTCTCTGTGGTTGGCCTCTCTCAGTTTCCTCTTTAGGCCCTTGTGGACTGTCCGGAGTTCCTCACCATCCCTTGCCATGAAGGTCCTCTTCTGTCTTTATTAATCCAAGGTTTATTGTTTGGGAAGCAGCAAGCAGACCTTTTTGGACAGTACAATGTCATCCTCACAGAAACAGATGTAATTTGTTATGCAGTGAGAGAGACCCTCAATATCTTCCCTGTAGTCATCCTGGAGCAGCTCCCAGTCTGTGACATGGAAAGAGTCCTGGAGGGTCTCCTCAGCGTCCTTAAACCAGACCTTCACAGTCCTTTTGCTGGCCGTCTGTTGCCTCACCAGTGGCTTCTAGGTGGCTTCAGCATGTATTGGGTTGCGGTCTGATTCTCTGAATATGCCCCCTTCACGTTGACATCAGGTCCAGGATTTTGTTCTCCGTTGTTGCACAGTTTACATGTTGTTTAAAGTTTGTTAGGATTGGAGAGATTGAAATCCCCACTGATTACTATTACTATTACTATTATGAGGGTGCTGCTTGCGTTTGAAGTCCCGTGATGACTGTGTGGATGACGTCACTCGCGCTCGCTGCCGCAGCAGCAGCAGCAGGTGGTGGACTGTAAACAACCACAACAATGGCGTGCGAAAGTAAGCAAAAGTACATGTCTCCAGGTAACTTGTATGCAGGAAAAACTTCCTGAAAACTCAAATACCCTCCACCAGCGGCACCAGAACAAAACAAGTTGCAGTAGTGCAAACAAGCTTACAGAAAGTGCTGGAGAAGTCCAAAAAGGTCCAAAAGACGAACGTCCAAAACCAGGGAGTCGTAGCGAGAGAGCTGCTTCAACAGGCTGCCTGCCGCTCAGTGCCCAGAAGTGACGAGTGCTAGACAAACAGTAAGGAGGGATGTATCTGTCCCGTCAACGCCATGTTCAGTTACCACGAAAGCTACGGTAGCTGTTCCTAGGAGCAGTTCAATTAACGTTTTTCACAACGATCAAAGAAATCTGCACATTTAAAGCTGCTCTAATATTTTTCTATTAACTATGGACCAAATTACCCCATGTATATGACAGGGGTTGCTCTTAATGATGAGCCCACAGAGAATTATCACCAACTCTGCAGTTCCCCCCCGACTCTGCAGAGAGTTTTTGCGTCTTTCAGTTAATTGTTTTTGTTTTACGGCAGCTTTACTGTTTCGGTTCAGTCTCAGCTCTCTCATCGACCTGGTTTCCAGCAGCAGCAGGCAGCTGTTTTTCTCTGTGCGCTACCTGCCCAGCAGCAAACAGTCGGCAGCCAGCTGGTGAACATAGTGGAGCATTTAGCAGCTAAAGAGTCAGATATTTTTCTCTGGAGTTGATGAAGATCAACACTGAATTAAAAGGAGAGTGAACATTAGACTTACACTCATCAGGTGGACACAAACATGACTCCAAATGAATGATCAGGGTGCTGCTGGATCTGTTTTCTAACACATTTGTCATATCAACTTAAAAGAAGATAATATGTCAGTGTTTACAGCTTGTTTAAGAGCTGATATTTCTGTAAGTCGCCGTACAACAACCTGTCATTTTTCTGTCGCTGTTTTTCATGGATGTAGCTAGGTATCTACAAAGCTCTGATTGGCTGATTGTTTCTCCAGCTCCAAATAATCCAGTAACTGTCAACTGGTACAACACTAGACGTGTACGACATGGAAGCAGGCTAAGAGTACGGTGGGTTTATCCGAGCTAAAAGAGGATACAAGGCTGCATGCAGCTGAGTTTCTGAGTGACACCTCACATTTCACATAGTCATTTGATTATGTGAAATCGAACGACTGGGGACAACTAAGCACGCCGCACAAAGGTGTTCATACTGTAAGTGCGTATCCCCAGCAGCATTGCAACATAACAAAAAAGGCTGAAAGGATGAAGAGATCAGGGTGTTTGAAATGGAGATTTAACTACATGGAAGCAGGGAATAAACCGTGTGGCATGATGGGTGAGCAGGCTCTGATTAGAGAACAGTAAACCTCATAACTTTTCATTTCCTGGATACAGCACCTCCTAATAGATGCTGCCTCCTGTGATATCTTGTGTAAAGCATGACAGCTTTGTGCCATGGCACTACACACACACACACACAGACACATGTACACAAGCTCATTAATTCAAAACCAAACACAGACTGAAACAAAGAACAGACATACAGTATACTGTACATTGCAGCACAATGACAATGTCACAAGCAGCCATCCTGCATACTTGACCTCAATAATGGTGTGTGCCACCTGCATGAATAATGGACGATAATGTTGTGCTTCTCACTCTTCAGTGAATAATATATATATATATATTTCTCTCTCCCTCTGTCTTTCTCTATCTCTTTCTGTCCATTTCTTAGAGATGCCACGGAGGGAATTGAGGGAAGGTCCATCTACTGAAGACTGAGTGAACGAAGGACTGAGTAAAAGAAAAACACAAGAGGAGCAAGAGGCAAAGAAGGAGAGAAACGAATCCAACAGAGGAGAACAAAAGGAAGCAGAAGGAGGAGAAAACGGAGGGTTTGAGATGTGAACACACACAAAGTCCTGAAAGAGACGGGCAGGATTGAAAGTGAAAGAGGGGAAGCCGCACAGGACAAAGAAATCTGGGAGCTCTGGAAAGATAGGAGGGGACAGCGAGGAACTGGTTTAGGGAGGGAAGAAACATCTGGATGGTCTCCACAGTGACGGCCAGCAGGTCACCCCTCCTCCGAAGATGGCCTCCAACTTCAACGACATCGTCAAGCAGGGCTACGTACGCATGCGCAGCCGCAAGCTGGGGGTGAGTGTGCGTATATATATATGTGTGTGCGTGTGTGTGTGTGTGTGTGTGCTCTCCATTGATGTTTTATCACATCCGTCACAAAAGGACAATTTTAGGCTTAGATGTTTCTTAAAGTAGCTGCAAGTTTCCACCAACTGGGTGGGTTAACTGGTGTGATCGCTGTGCTTATTTTGTCCTTTCAGCTACGTAGACTGTTCATTTATTAATATGTGCAGAATTTTAAGCAGTATCCGGCTTTTTCATAAGTTTGGGATACATTTGCACATTTACTCATTTTTTTTAAAAGACTCCTTTGATTTGAATGTACTCCTACAGGGTGACCAAGGCGATTGATACTGTATGTTAAATCCAAAACGCTCAGTATTGCACGCTGATCAACTGTACATAAGTTCAGACATGTACAGTTTATGAGTTAATTTAAGTTATTTAATGCGTTATAACCTTTGGAGGCCTATTCAGTTCCATTGTATTCATAACTCATTGCCTGTATACAGTACCAACTCTATCTATTATCATTTGAATGGTGCATTTAGGACAATCAGGGCTGATTTACGGTGTGTGCGATCACAGTTATTCAACAAAACACACATTTTTTTCACTGCGCGTATATACTGGTATATGTGTCAAATATGGTATGCTCACACAAAGGTAATGCGTGATGGTGACTTGACACGGCACCAGAAAGAAAGGGCAGGTTCCCCTGAATCATGTGATGTATAACACTTGATACTGACTGAAAGAATGAGCTCAGAATTGGAAAAAATATAAAACTGTGTCCAGGCGTTTCTTTGTTTTAAAGAGCCCATTCACACTCATCACGTCGATAACTCCCATTAAGGACAAATAGTTTTTATATAATTATAGTGTCATCCAATAATCATGCTAATCTGCAGCAATGAGAACAGAAGTCCAGTTCCGCCTGTTATGAATTCAGTGTCACTTGAATTGAAGGAATTTTTCAAGAAAGTGTCAGTATCTTGACGTTGGATCGGCTGCTCTTGGAGCTCAGGCTGCAAATCTTTCATAGACTTGATTTTTATTTAATCAGCTCTAAATGTCTTTGACATACTTGTATGGTGCGTCTGTGTATTTAAGTATTAGTTCAACCAAATGACGAGAAACTCCCTCTAGTTACGCAGGTAGATTTGGTTTTGTTTGTATAGATTTTGACAAACAAGTCCACCAGAATCAAGACAGTCCTTGAAACAAGTAGATTTGTATTCGTAGCTTGTTTCTGTTGGTTTATGAAAACTAAGTATGTTGCTAAATGACCTAGATGTATAATTTGTGTGACTTCTTGATAAACACATCAAACCATCCGTTCACTCTACATTTCTGCCTGTGGCTTGAGCTGCATAAACTGCACGGGGAATGCTAATTTGAGTGAGCATGAGTCACATTCAGATGGTGTAGGCAGTGGAATACAACTTTGCATGACTCATATTATGGAAACGAACACAAATCAATTTGAGCCAGGTTCTGTTCACCAGCTCACTTCAAATAATGGTCTCCTCCGCTATTGCTGCTCCCACAGTCCAAAGAAGCTCTCTGAGGGGACTGACTGATGAAATCCCCGTTCCAGCGTGAACTCAGTGCTTAGGATATTACCAAAATAAAGTTTCTTGCCCTTAAGTTTTAGCTCAGTTTAATGGCTTATGTATAAAATAAAATGTGTCCCGTGGGAAATAATGTTCTTGCTTTTTAGTGCTTGACCTACACTGACCATTCTGTTTCTGTGTGTAAGAGAAAGAAAGAAAATGTGTGTTTTTATCCTTGCGTTTACCGGCAGATCCAAACCTTCTCACAGAATAAATACTGGGTGCTGATGGCAGTGTGTGTGTGTGTGTGTGTGTGTGTGTGTGTGTGTGTGTGTGTGTGCACCAGCACAGTACACATCATATCAAAAGTCAACAACACATCCTTGAAGATTGCCTTGAGTCTTGAAATAGAACCCACACAATCCATTTTATTGGATTGCCATGAAATTTTGTACAGACATTCATTTTCTCCAGAAGATGAACCCCAATGATCCCTCGACTTTTTCCTCCAGTGCCACAATGATGTTCACAGTCATGGTTGTGTGTGTAGTAGTAGTAATGTGTTATGTAACTTTTGTACCAATATCTAAGGTCCTAATGTCTTTATTGAAAGTTCCCAGTTACCTAGTCTATCTCAACAATATCTCAACACCTACTAGATGGACTGACACAACATTTTGGGTCCCAGACAACAGGCCTCATGCAAGAACCACTCGAATGAACACATTCAGTCTTAAGAGGCACGTACAGTACGAGAGATTTGAGAGAACTTGTTGCATAGATATATTTTCTTATAATTTGTTAAGTCACGGTACGGCGCTGCGATAACAGGTTTCTCAGGTCCCCTAACACCCCTACTGACGCTGCACTTGTTGTGCTGTGAAGCAGAACTTAATGTGTTAAGTTCTTCTTTTTATTGACATCTTTGTGAATTAAACTTGGTAGCAATTTAAAAGTACAAATGTGCACCATTTCTTCTGCATTAGCATGCAATGTATTTACATTCTGTAATCACCTCTCTGTATAGTATCATGCCACCCAATAATGGTGATACCCTGACTTTTCATCTTTCAGCGCCACCATGAGGTTTAAATTTGTTGTTGGATGGATTGCCATGACGTTCGGTGCAGACATCCATGTTCCCCTCAGGGTGAATTGTAATAACTTTGATGATCCTCTGACTTTTCATTTAGCGCCATCATTAGGTCAAAATTTGAATTTTTCCAATACTTTGCTTTATGACTAAAAACTTGCAAACCCAATGACATTCCCATCAGCCTCAGCTGTACTTGTACTGTACTGTGCTTTAGTGCTAACTAATAAAAGCTTCAATTTAGTTAATAGTTGTTTCTGACGCTGGTTTAAAAATGGGAAACTAAAATTACTTTTTGTGAATTCCTATAGTGAGAGTCTCTGTCTGAAACTTGAAGGAGGGAGACAACAGTAGAAATGTCACCTCCAGCTCTGGTTTGAGGCTACATTGTAGACCATTTCTGGGATCCTTGTTCTTCATTATCATTATCCAGCACTGGGACACAGCGGTGTGCTGAATCCCTGCGCTTTTAAATAAATAGGTCGCACGGCGGAGTCAATCCAGATTATTTCCCAGCTGAGTTCTACTTTCCGAGTCCTCCTCTGTGTCCTCGTGCTGTGTGTCCTCTCCCAGCCCAGGCTTTGGATCAGCTGGAGAAACTGCCTGACTGTGATGCTGAGAAGGATTGTTTGCTGAGAAGTTGAAGGATCTTAGAGGGTCTAAGGATCTGTCTGCTTTTCTTCATTTGCCCATTTTTATCTGGCAGTTTCTCAGCTAGCACTAATCACATTTAGATGAGTTTCAGGAGTTCTGAGAGCAAACTGACTGGCCCATGAAATGTGCTACGAATACGGGCAACATTTGAGCGTGAAAGTGGTATTGATTTGCCAGACCAGTGTCGTTTTAATTTAAAATAATCTGCAAAACATTTTATAAACTTGTTCATATTTATAGTACGTTTGAGCTGGTAGCCGAAATAACTAGGCCAAAGTAAACTTGGCATTTACAGTTTCTCTCTTTCTGTCTCTCTCTCTATCTTTTGTTTTGTTTGGAACACTAACTGCTCTCGTTTTTTTGTCCCAGTCTTGTTTTCCCCTCTCTCTCACAGCGCCCCTGTCATTTAATTGCCCTGTGTGTTCTCTTCCTCCCTCTGCAGTTTTCTGCCCAGAGCACTGATTCTTCATATCTCATTCTTCCTTTTCTGCCTCATTATTTGTATCCTTCCTCCACATTCTTTCTGTGTCATCTCTCTTTTGCCCTTTTTCATTTGCTCTCTTAATTCGTCTTCTCCATGTACCAGTTTTGTTAGCAGTCTGCCCATACCTCGTGATGTGTAGTGTCAAGCAGAGATAGTTTGGTGTCAGTGGAAGTGGAAGCTGGCGTGCTTTGGATATGAAAAGCTCCTCACTGGTTTAAGAATGGCACAGTAATGGATAATAGTCATTAAAAAAGATGAACTCCTGATTTTTCAGACAGAAATTCTAGAGAATTTGTTTTGTTAAACACAACTGGATTTTATGTTCCTGTTGTCCTTTTACTTGTTGTGCTTATTATCGTATTCATGTCATTTGGTATACACCATAATGGGTGGTGGCCTCTTAGCTGTAGTATCAGAGCTATGATTTATCCCACTTGCCAAAAAGAACTACAAAAATGTCAACAAACCAGTGGCAAAACGACTGGAAAACTGCCATCACTAGCATCCATCAATCCATCCATTGTCCGCCACTCTTCCAGGTCCTGGTCACAGTGGTAACAAGCTAAGCAAGGTAGCCAGACGCTCTTCTCCTTAGCTACTTCCTCCAGCTCCTCCTGGGCCATCCCAAGGCATTTCCCGGCCTCCAGTGTGTTCTCGGCCTGCCTTGGGGTCTCCTCCCAATTGGACGTGCCTTGAATTTGGGAGTTGTCCTGGAGGCATCTGAATCACATGTCCAAATTCAATGAAAAGGAGGAGCTGTTTCACTTATTTTGGATGTCCAAGCTCTTCACGCTGTCCCTAAGGGTGAGCCCAGATACCTCTCAAAGGAAACTCATTTCGACTACTTGTATCTGCGATCTCATGACCGTAGGTGAGAGTTGGAATGTAGATGGCCTGGTAAATTGAGAAGTTTAGCTGCATTCATGCTTAGCTCCCTCTTCAACATAAGGGTCTGATACAACACCCACATTACGTAAGTAATTAAGTAACTTTAGAGTCCAATATTCACTCTCCTTTCCACTCTGTTTTGGTCTCCACCAACTCCTGATGGAAATATCTGGCTCTTTAGCTGCTAAATGCTCCACTATGTTCACCAGCTAGTCTAACTGTGTCTGTCTGCTGCTGAGTAGGTAATGTACTGTGGGTTTATCAGAGCCTTTTCATTGAATTAAGCTTCCTGCTGCTGCTGGAGGTTGAGAGCAGTGAGACTGACTGAAAACAGCTAAGTTGTGGGCCGTCGAAACCAAAACAATGAGCTAAAAGATGCTGAAATGCTCCACAGAGCTGAGAGGATATGCAGCGTTGATGGGTGAGGATTCTCTGCAGGTTTGTCACTATGAGAAAATGTAGTCGTGCAGCTTTAAGTTGGAAGAAATTGTCTGGTTTTGCTAGCTTTTGTTTTTGAATTGGCGATACATTCAAGTTTAGGATGGCATTAACGAAGTCTTAATAAGCCTCAGATTTCTCTGAGTAAAACTTTTGGATACCCTGGAGGGCGGCAGCTTCAGTCATCAAGTTAACACAAATGTTGTAGGAAACCCAGGGGAGAGAGCAGGCCATGAATACAAAGAGAGGAAAAAAGAGGTTTATCTGAGTTAGTCTCTGCATCCTTAGGGCAGAGAGGACTTGCACAGCTGAGGTCCTCCTCAAGGCTGGGTAGATAGACTACCAGAGTCATACTTAATTTATCTCAACAGGAACAACAAAGCCAAAGGAAAAAGCCCCAGACATGCAAAGTCCCAGCGCACACTGACTGAAACTAACCTTGGGTGCTCTGATGTACCGATGGAGCCCTAATGTTTCCACGCAACGGTCTGTTTTTCGTTTCCTGCCTTGGTATTATCGCAGCCCTCTCAGTATAATGAACTATTGTATTGATGAGATTGATATTGATCAGCCTCTGGGCATGGAACAAAGGATTCAAACCCCCACACCCTTCTTAACCAACCTTCCTCTGATTAAGCATGCAGTCAACGCATTCAGATGGTTAATAGGCACCAAGTCTAAAAGCATATGTGAGATGTGTTGGCCCCATCTGTCCATATGCTTAGCTCTGCCTTTTGGGTATGAGGAAACAAATGCGTGTGTAGTTTTTTCCCTACATTCTGCAAGTAGCAAGTAGCAGTAAAATACATTTTCCATCCTTCAAATGCATCCACACACTAAAGCATTGGATGCATTCCAAACTGTGAGATTAGCAGGATAAACACTCCTTAGACTAGTGTGTATGGGAATGTGGAGAGAGCTGTTCTTAATGCATGAGACCAGCATTCAAGTAGTTCATGGACATCATTTCCAGTAGTGGCACATTCTGGAGAGACTAGAGGACCCTGAATAATGCATCCATTTACAGACCAAGCAAAAATGATCAGCCATATTTTGTGTTTCCAACACTTATTTTTAATACCTTTTACATCTTAGATGCTCCTCAGCAGATATATGTTACGTTTAAAAACACAAACTGTAAATTATTCACATAGATTAATGGAGGATGAAACACCTACCTCAGTGCGCTGGAGTCCTGGAAGAGTCTCACAGTAGGAATTAAATGTGTAATGATGTAAATGAGTAATAGTTACCACACATGAAGACACAAGCTGAGCTAACATGCGTAAGTCCAGACACCTGCTCTGATCTCTGCTTATCCAGCACCGATTTCTGTTAGACAATAAGACGAGTTCACAATCACGCCAAGCGAGCATGCCAAGAGTATTTCCATTAAATTCACTTCAGCTGTCTGCAAATGCACAGCATAAGTGGGCTGGATTTAAGGGCTGCAGAGACAAGTGTGGCAGCTTTGGTTGCTTTGGATGCAGATAAAGTACAAACAGCTTTCTTACTGATTTCTTACTGATCATTTTGAAGGTCAAATTTAGTTAGCACTAGTTAGTCACAGTGATAGAGATGACCTTCAGGGTGTTCATCTCTCTGCTCCAGGTCTGACTGTCACACGTGTGTCCCCTCAATCGGTATTCTCATCAGCTGTGCTCTGAATTCAATCCCTTAAATGATACACCGTATGCGTCTTGTGCGCTTGTATGTTGCAAAGCAAGAAAATAGTAAGTCCACCTGTTACAGGACAGTTCAGTTTATGGGGGAATTTTGCACATTTTCTTTCATACGGAAAGTCAGAAAAACTGAATGCCTTTTATTGACTGAACTGTCTCCCCGTTGTTGAAAAGATGAAGATGAGGTGGCAGCGGCTCATTTATCCTGAAGTCATTAAGTGTGGCATTCAGAGTTGTGATAAGCGCACATACTGTAAACCAAAATTGTACACGTCTGTATTTTCCAGACTTACCTGAGGACTTTTGAGGGAGGACTCTTACATTTAGAAATGTATTAATTTTAGTTTCAGTTATATAAAATTATTATGACGTCTTAGCAAACAGCAGCTTATTTCCACATCCAGCAGTTACAGAGCAACATGATCCTTCATGTGGAGTGGTGTTTGTGTCACCTGATGAATCTAAGTCCAGTATTTCCTCTCTGTTAGCTCTGTTTTTGGTCTCCACCAACTCCTGAGGTAAATATCTGGCTCTTTAGCTGCTAAATGCTCCACTATATTCACCAGCTGGTCTCTGACTGTTGTTTGCCTCTTTATCGGAGCTTTTCACTTAAATAGCTCAACAGTGAGCTGAACGATGCTAAAACACTCCATAAAGCTGAGAGGAAACCTGCAGAGTTGGGTGATCATGTTCTGAGGGTTCATCGCATGACGCATTCGATCCATTCGAGTCATTTGATCCATTTTTTATATAAAAGTATTGATAAGTGTAGCTTTAATGTTAGACTTAGTTAATTATCAAATCCAAACATTTAGCTAATATAGAGTAACATCACCATTTAACTTCATACTGCACCCAAAAACTAAAGAAAGGCATCTTTGAGTTTGTATCAGTCGGAGAAATTTAATAAAATAAAAGTACACGATCTTTTTACAGTTTAGTCCAATCTCACACTCACCCTGCCACATCCAGGTTTCTCTGTTCAGTACAAAGAACCTGTAAATGTGTTTTATACGCCTTGAATTCATCGTTATGTAAGCAGCCCTCTGAGACTAATAGGTTAGCCTGCTCTGTAGAGCCTGAGCTCCCTGATCTGGCGTTCAGCTTCAGACTCTCCTCCTTGCAGTGCTCTGGCTGCAGGCGCGTTGACCCCCCTGCTCCTCCACAGACTATATCCTCCTCCGCTCCTGCCGAGCACTCCGGTGCTGCTGCTTCTCATTTGGTGCTCCTTTTCTCTGTTTTCAGAGACAGTGCCGTGGTTATCAAGAGGCAAATCCAGGTCATTCAGTCTGGACAGATGTAGCTTTAGACTTCATTATGGTGCACTGCAAGAACATAGTATCATCGTCCTAGTTTAATGCCTGTTTGTTTTTTGAGAAATATATAAAGATTAAAGTAAAAGATGACTGTAAATTCTCAAATTAAAGCTGGTAATAGGAGGGGTCAGGCCAGGTAAATAACATTGTTGGGGTCTCGAATTACCTGTGTTACAATAGCTCGTATGCTAAATTCACAAGACAAGAAAATGTCCAACTTAAATGTGATAAAGTAAATGGTATAAAACTAGAGAAAACTCTCTATCTCAAATAAAAGCCTGTTTCAATGGCATGTTTATCTCTGCAGTTGAGGCATATAAAGGCCACTATTAGAGAACTTACGGTTTGAAGAGGACTTTGACATCTAACTGCAATCTTTCTCTCAACCTTCCCTGGCTCAGCTTTGCTCCCGAACATGTTTCTTTGGTGGCTGGTTTGCATCAAGATGTGCAGTGAAGATCAGAGACACACGTGTCTATTAGCAGCTAAGGCCGTGATCAGACTAACTGACATGTATTTTTCCAGATAGTATGTCAGATTTGGTGATTATGGTCCTCCCTTGTTAAACTTTGATAGCTGATGGTCTTTCACAACCTGCATGACATGCAAAGACGATCAGGCAGGAAGGCCCAGAGATAAACATAATATGTCAAACATGGTTGTGATTAGTGTGACGGTATATATATATATACTGAGATTTGGCAGTACCGTTTCCACCGCGGGAGCTATCCCTTAGTGTTTCTGCTATATATATTCAGGCCAGGCTATGTAGCAAATCAGGGCTGGATTATCGCGTTCATTCATCACCGTTCAGCCGCTGCAGTGCTGCAGCTAACCGACAATGTAAAGTACAGCAGGTTGCCAGATCACCAGGTCAGGTATCCCCCATATCTCGCCCGTTTGCGCCTGTTTTACTCCTTCTACTTTTTGCAGAAAACCATAAGCAGTAGTCCATGGAGAAAACACAAACCTGGCGACTCGGCATAGACCTCAGCGGTAACACTACGTGGAGCTAGAATGACAAAATCTTTGTTGTAATTTGGGTGAACTGACCTTATATTTTATGCAACATGTATTTGGTGATTTTGTGACTTCATACAGTCAACAGACAAAATGAAAATACCCATTACACATGTTAATGTGTCCCCCATGTCATTTTTTTTAATGCAAATAAAACGTTTAAATAATAAAACACGTCTGAGTGATCATCATCCACATCCCACGATGCATTGCTTTCCTCATTCTCCTGTGCAGACTGATGCTGCTGCGGTCAACAATGCATTAGCAGTTAGTCAGTGATGTGCAGCACATTTTGCTCAACCACATGTGATGGAATAGTGTGGGAGAATATGTGGAATATGGGAGATATTGATATTTCCACCTCCACACTGATAAGTGAAGCACCCAGATGATCTCTCAGAATCATTATCGTGGTAGCTGTTAGCACTGACCTTGCTTTCTATGAGACGAGCAGGCCAAAGTCATTGCCAAAAATAGCAGCTAGACTATTACAGAGCCACTGTTGCTGAAAGGAGTCATAGTATGCTGCCATTAGGATAGTGCAGCAGAGGTGGCAGCCTAAAGGTTACTGAAGCAGGGAAGGTAAGATAAGATCAGATCAAACTTAAGTGATGCCTGTGGGGACGCTGGGTAGAGAGGGACGCAGCATTCCCAGAGGCACTGCAACAGCAGATCGATGCACCGGGCTCAAAGCTGGTTGTCCTCCTGGGAAAAGATGTGTCTAATCTGATTGGAGTAGGTCTCACTTGTTTGTGCAACTCGCCTCCCTGTCTGGGAATTGAACCCCGGTCTCCTGTGTAATTGGCAGGCACACCGCAGACGAGAAAGCTTTTGTCCGCTTCAAAAACTCCCATCAAGATGCACTAGAGGTTAGTCTAGTGGACCTGGAATCAATACTGGACAGTTGTCAGTGGTCAGCAGTGAAACAATGAAGCAGGATGTTTGGATGCTCAGCAAACACTTTCTTAATGGCATTGTGATGAGACATTTAATTGTCCGTCTTTAAATGCCAGAAGGACATTTCATTGGTTCATATTATTTTTAAAATTAATTCACTTTAGTATAGTTGACCTTAGTTGTACCTCAGTGTAAGACTCTGCCTTTCTGTCCCCTTAGTCTCTACAGAAGCAAGTAAAGAAGAATTCTGCTTCAGACTCCCTTTGATTGGAACAACTTACCGTCACACATTAAATCCATAACACCTTTCCATAACATTCAAAACCAGCCTTTGTTTTCACATTTAGAATCCAATTGGGTTTGCTCTTCATGTGTAAAATAAACCCAATCCTTTCTTTACTGTGCTCCATGGTGTGCTGTCCACCTCAGCCCGCACTGCACAGCTGCTCGCTCTCCTATATGACAGCCGGCCCCCACAGTGTGAATCTTTCACGGCATATGCGAGTTTGTGGATGTGAAACATTTGGGCACACAGGTGCGAGTGACTGCATTCTCCCAGTTAAACGTTCATATCGTATCAATAATTTAATCTTATCAAGGTAATGGTTTTGACCCAGGGCCTGCAGTATCTGGATTAAGTAGCTCGTGAAAAATAAGGTGTGTCAGATTTAGTAGGCTGCACCTGTTATGTGCCAGATACATATTTAATGAACATTGTATATCTTCTGCTGCTCTGCATGTAGTTATTCCTACTATGTATGATGAGCATCTTTTACACAAAACTCTCTTTTGGGATGAATTAAGTTCCATCTAATCTAATGTTCTGGTTGCAGTTTGAGTGTACACTGGGTAGCTGTGTCATTTATATAGATAAGTTAACAGATTGGATTTGGTATCAGCAGACCCAATATTGAAGGACCTGGATCGGGAACGGGGCCACAAAAACCTGATTTTAGCCACATTACAGCAGCGTGGTTCCAGGGATGGTAATGTCGGTCGAGCAGTCCACCACTTTGGTTTGGTGAAATGTCTTGACAACTATTAGATGGCTTTCTATCAAAGTATACAGCTATTCAAGGTCCCCAGAGGATGATCCTTATTTGAGCATGAGATTTCATTCTTAACCTTGGAAACAGTTGTTTTGACAAAAAGCAATCTTAGCAAAGAAGTCTGTGAGATGCGCTTAAAAGCTCTGGAAAAAGCTAATAAGTGGACCTGGAGTTAAGATTTTGTTGACAAACGAATCCTGATTGCTTGTGCTAATTAGCAAATGTTAGCATTCTTACACGCTAAGGTGGTTTAACATGGTACACATTACCAAACACCAGCGTGTGAACATTGTCATTGTGCCATGTCATCAAAGTGCAGTGCTACTGTCAGTTTGCAGTCTAGATAGCCAATTAGCTACAGCACAGCCTGTTTAACTTGTAAATGTCAACACCAGTCAAGTTAGATGCTAAATGTGTCCTTACATTTATCAACATCACTGCTAATAAAACGTTGTCAGTCCTTAGCGTGTCAGCAAACACGTACTCCAGCCCAGCAACTCCAATCCAAATCACTTTGACATGAGTTTTGACTGCAAAAAGTTGGACTTTAAGCACACACACACACACAAACACACCACTGCCTCTCTCCATGTCGGATGGACTGATGAAGAAATGCACACTCAGCAGGATTGTGATGCTGTGGCAGCAGGATGGTTTGGTTACCGTGGCAGCATAAGGAGGCGGGTGGTTACTGTGGCAGCAGGGGGGTGGGAGATGACTTATTGCTCTCCTGGGAGGAGTGAATTACCTGACCCTGGTTTTCTACTTCACTCTCTCTTTCTCTGTCTTTATATGTTCCACTTGTATATTTAAAAGGATTTTCAGAACCCACTGTGTCCCAGTGCACCTACAGCTACTGTGACCAGTGTTCATATCATAAATCTCACTTAATGAAGTTGTTAATAGATCTATCTGCACGTTTTAGCTTGAACATCATGCCCAAAAAATTAACACTATGTATGTTAAGAAAAAGATGGCGTCCCATTTATTCCATTAAAGGTGCAAACACCAAAAAGGTTTTCCAGGCTTCCTCATGCTCCTCGGGCTGAGCCAGTTGAGATCATGCGTGTTATAGACTTCCTGTGGTCGAGGCGGCTGACGTCCTACTGGCTCACATGAATGGCATGAAAATAATTTATTGATGCGGCTCTTCTAGACTTTCCACATTGGATTTGGACCCAATGGATCAAATTCTTATAATTTAATCATTTTTAGGGCAGGTCACTCAACTGAGACTGCCCTCCTTGTCGTCACACAGGAACTCCACACTGCTAGAGCAGCCTCCCTCTCCTCCGTCGTCGTCCTGCTGGACTTTTCAGCAGGTTTAGACACGGTGAACCACCAGATCCTCCTCTCCACCCTACAAGAGCTGGGAGTCTCAGGCTCTGCACTCTCCCTGTTCACAATCTACCTCAGGAATCTGTGTCTGAACCTTGTAGCCTCGCTACTGATGTTCCTCAGGGCTGTTTTCTCTTTACACGACGTCACTCGGCTCTGTTATTCACTCACATGGCTTTTCCTGCCACAGCTATGCAGATGACACTGAACTAAATCTGTCTTTTTCCCGGTCTCAAACCCAGGTGGCAGCATGAATCTCTGTGTGTGTGGCTGACAAGAACGAGCTGCTCTTCCTTCCAGGGAAGGCATTTTCCTGTACCCGATCTCTCCATTAACATTGAGAACTCTGTGGTGTCCCCGGCTTGGACTTCAAGGAACCTGGGTGTGACAACTGGACGTTCAGCTATCCTTTGCTCCCAACATCGCTGTGACAACCCGCTCCTGCCGATTCATGATCCACAACATCAGGAGGATATGTCCGTTCCTCGCCCAGGACGCGGCACAGGTTCTGGTCCAGGCTCTTGTCATCTCGCGTCTAGACTTCTGCAACTCGCTCCTGGCTGGTGTTCCTGCATGTGCTATCTGATCCAGAATGCAGCAGCCTGACTTGTCTTCAGTCTACCCAAGTTCTATCACACTACACCGCTCCTCCGCACCCTGTATTGGCTACTGGTGGCTGCTCGAATCTGATTCAAGACACCATACACCCCAGCCCGCCCACTACACTTTGCTACTGTTGGCTTGCTTACGACTCTCTCACTACGAGGGGGGCCCAGCTACCGCTCAACAAAATCATGACTGTTCACGATCCTGGCTCCACAATGGTGGAACGAGCTCCCCATCGACATCAGGACAGCAGAAACTCCACACATGTTCCATCCCAGACTGAAAACTCATCTGTTTAGGCTGCATCTTGGGCCGTAAATAACACAGAAAACCTCTTTCTTTGTCTCTTATTGTTTCTGAATGCAGCACTTGAAGCAGTTCAGCACATGGTTAAATGCACTTAATGTAAGTCGCTTTGGATAAAAGCATCAGCTAAATAAATGTAATGTAATCTATAACAGCTTTGCTATTGGTGTAGTTAAAAACAACACATTAATTGTCAGCCAGTCTCATTCTTTGGATTGATGTTGGGTACAGTGAATGGCACGTTTTAGGGAGAAAAAGCATGAATATGTGTCCAAAAAAAAGATAACTGATTTTATTTGTTAATGTCTGGTGGAAGCCAAGGTTTTTCTTTTAGCTACTCCATGTACATTCCAGCTGCTTTCATGTCCACTATCTCTAATTTAGCCCACCCTCCACATCATCCATCTTCCTCCTCCCCTTCATCTTTCCTTTCCCTATATCTCCTCTCCATCCTGTGTTTGAAGTAATCAGGTCTCAGTAGACAAACTGGCTGTGAGGAGTGCTAAGTGAAGTTAAAGAGAGGAGGCAGAGGAGGGAGTGGGAGGGAGGGTGCTAATTGCTCCCTTCTCACAGCCTCAAAGATGAAACTGATATGAAACAGTTTGGAGTTACTGTTATTCCAGAGAGGTTTGCTCACATGATAGCACGAGAAAATGATGTTACAGCAGACATGGTGCTAGTCAGCAGCAGAGTTAAATGGATATATGGGAATTTTGAATAATGGTCAACTGTTTTTCTTCTTCATCACACATTTGCCCTTCAGTTCAACTAAAATGACTTAATAGAATTCTTTACTAGGCCATACATTTTAAAGTGTGTGTAGTTTTCATTCATTTCGACTGTCAGAACATGTCAAAATAAGATCATTTCAGATGCTAGACTGAGAAAAGATTAGAAGGTGGAAGAAATGATTTGAAAGGATGAAATGTGACACTGCTGTGTTATTGATAGTATTATTTATGTCTTCTTTAACACACCTCCTTTCACTGTTCCATAAATGTGCGAAAGAAGTAGCAGCAAGTATCACATCTTATTAATTGAAAATCATTTCTAAATCCCTCAGCTTCCTTGTTGCAAAATGCATTTAGCCTATTTAATTTTTTATGCCTATGTTATATGCGTACATCTTTAAGACTGTTAGTTCAGCATCATGTGAAGGCCTGCCCCTGCAGATTTATAGAAGGTCACTTGCTAATTTAAAAAAAGTTGCATTTCATTTCTGGGCCTCTGAGTTCATTTTGTTGTTTTGTAGTGTTTTCTAAGACATCACAATGCAGCCAGAGGACATGCGGTGTTTTCAGAAAGAGCTGCAAAACCTTTTCTTTACTAGACAAAGTGTCACTGTGTTGCTCTCTCCACCTTCACATAAAACCCAAAGCTCAAAGCAACACGTTCACAGCCTCTCAAACATGGGGAGGTGCACGACCATGTGCCGCGAGGACGGTCCTCAACATTGTCCTCAGGAGCACATACACAGTCCAGCCATATACTAGGTTTTACTAGGTTTTATCTAGTCTTTATTAAAACAGTCTACTCTTAAGTTCTGTCACTAGTTTCTCTCCCAAAAATCTCCAATGCCGCTCCGGTGCAACAGGCTGCTGTTGGTTATGATAAGGTCCATTGGCGCAAAAAACGCAAGCAGTTAAACGATCAGACAGGTTGTAAAGCCCAAGGTTAGCCACACTTACTTGAAAGGTAATGGTAACATTATTACCCAAACTATGTTTCAAACATCCATCACAGTTTACAGACAGACTTGCTGGTTCACTTTCTGTTTTATCTTCATATAAAGTGGTTTACATGATCTGGAAAACCTGGTGGCCTATTTCCACTTTGTCTGATCATCTGACTGCCAGTGTTTCTCGCCCTTTGGGACATATTTTTAGTGATGTTGCCGTGTTCAGAGATCTCAGAAGGTACATTGGTGAGTACAGTGTTATCATAATCAATGCCACAAACAACTTATAGAGAGTCAATTACAGATGCACTGAAAGGCTACTGCTAAAAACAATATAGTATCAAAAATGGGATTTAATATATGAAAGCTCTTAGGGATTATAATTTTAATTAGAAAGGTTTACACTTTAAGTGGCATTTCCAGCCAATAAGAGAGCTGGAGGGGCGTCCAAGTTGGCATATGTTCGCACCCTCACAACAACCAGTTCACTACATCAATAATCATATCTGGTCAAAGTGTCCTTCGGCAAGCCTCTGAATTGCCACCTGCTCATTCACTGCAGATCGTGTTGGAGAAGAGCATCAGCTAAACACCATAATTGTAATTACAGAAGATAAAAAAGTCATTTTTATGGATCAGTGTCCAGGGGTAAATGTGATCAGGGGTGTTGCTGCTCAGTTAACGTCTCCTGTTTCAATCCTAAGAATCAATGGCCTGTTGTGCTCAGATTTCCTTTGAGAGGAGGAACAGGTGGGAAGGTATTGGTATTCCATACTTGTTTAATAGAGATGAGGCCTGAGCCTCTCATTCTCTCAGCCACTCCACCTTTGAGACTGAACTAAGCTGCTGTAAACAGCTGAGAGGCTAAAAGACAGAGGAGGGGAGGGGATGACTGGACGGATTCTGCAGTATGAATTCTTGTGCATATGCTATGCTGTGTACTGGGTGGCTAAACTCAGAAACTCACAATTCTACGGTGGCCCTGAAAGCTCAGCACACTGCAACTGAGAACACACATGCAAAAAGACAAAACAAAAGCACATTAAGAAAGCATCTTCATCAATATGACATAACATGCAAAATAAAATAAATTAATAAAATGCTGCAAGGTGATAAATGTCAACCAAATATAGAAAACACAACCAAATAAAGTGGTTTAGATAATTTGACATAAGTGGCACCTTGTTTACAAGCTGTTTGCTTGCCTGACTGGTCGTGCTTGTTGCCCTGTTGGACCTGTTTTCAGCCTCACTCACCACATTTCACCACTGTCATAACTGACAAAAAGAAAACAAAAGCTGTAACAAACCGTAGTTTTCCTTTAAAGCGTGAAAATGTGTGTGTGTGTGTGTGTGTGTGTGTGTGTGTGTGTGTGTGTGTGTTGATGTAAAGTACTTATTTTGGTTCTGTCACATAAGGTCTGGTTTCTGATCAACTCGCTGTTTCTGACTCAAATAAAAGTACTGTTGAATAACTTTGACCCTCTGTGTGTGTGTGTGTGTGTGTGTGTGTATATTACAGATTTATCGGCGTTGCTGGCTTGTGTTCAAGAAGTCATCCAGCAAAGGACCTCGTCGTCTGGAGAAATACCCTGATGAGAAGACTGCCTACATCAGAGCCTTTCCTAAGGTAAGAGTGCGTGTGTGTGTGTGTGTGTGTGTGTGTGTGTGTGTCAGGTATAGTCTGTTCTGCAGGAGAAAAACAAAGACAAACAGTTGACAGACTCACACTGACGGGGATGAAAGCAGTCAGCCTTCACATTAAAGTCTGACTCGTCTCTTTTTCTTCGCTTTCGTTCCTCCTCATCATCATCACCTCTCCTTCACCTGACCTTCTTTGTCTACTTGCACGCTCCTACACTTAGCATCCTTCAACACACCAGTGTATAATTGGTAACTCACATTTCTCTGTACCGAGTTCACTGTTTTAAAACGCTCTGTCACTCATTATATAATGGCCATAAAACTCACTAACAGCAGGAAGCAGTACAATTAGTGTCACTATTGTCTTTGAAGTATCTTTTATTTAATTATCATAAATCAAGATGCTATTACAACAAAAAGAAGATTGCTTCTTTATTGCATGATTGTGCTGCTGCCTCACACTTTATGTCACAGAGATGAATCAGAAATCCTGGAATATGCTTCAATAGGCTTTATTTTTGCAGAGAGTAATTCCAAGTGCACAAAATAAAACTAAAGGAACTCCGGTGATGCAACACAAAACTCTATATATTCACTATATATACTTGTGCAGGAGAGCTACAGATATAGAAATGCAACAGTGCTCGTCAACCCACAAGTTCTGATCCACATCGCACCTTCTGTCCTCTCTAATCCACCTGGGAAAGAATCTTTCTGATGTCTGATCCATCCAGATATGTCCAGACATCCCATTCACTGTGTCACGGAGGGACATCTGATCATAAACTTTCCACCTCCATGAGGAAAAGATTTCCTCTGTGGGGTTGAGGAATGGAGGGTAAAGTGACACCGTCCTGGGACGGGGTGTAAACCACTCACCTGCTCCCTTTCCTCACCTGGCACGAGTCTTTCATGGAGGTCATCGAGGAATAAAAAGAGTCCTATAGAGAAAAAGTAGAGTGACTTTAACTGTGAGCACAGTGATAGAAAGTTTCACAGAAGGTTTTACTTTTGTACAAAACAACAGTGTTATTCCATACAAACCAATGAACTGGCTAAAAAACATTGACAGCTGAGAGTTTTTGGAGTCACATGCATGTGATTTTTAACTTCATTTCTATCCAACCCTTGGAAGTGCTCCAACTGCACTCCAAGTCACCTAACATTGTCAATGAAGAAAATGAACAAGACGTTTATTTCTTGATGCTGAAAAATAAACCATTTTCCACCCGAAGACATGTTGACATGATGAATGTGTGTATATTTTGGACTATCTTTGGTAGAAAAGTGTCAGTTACTCCTCTCAGAATCTATTCAAGTCACCATTTCACCTTGAACACAGACCTCCATTTTAACAGATATTTCACTGTCATCACTTTAATCAAACAATAACAAGTAAGTTAATCAGCCCTGATTTCCACTTTGTTAACCATTTTACCTCCAACCTGTTGCCTAGGTGACAGAGATTAGCAACGTCAAGAATGTCACACGGTTGCCTCGGGATACCAAGCGACAGGCAGTGGCCATTGTGTTTACAGACGACACCTCACGCACCTTCACCTGTGAATCAGGTAACGTATGGCAGGTTCACAGCTCTGGATTGTCAGGACTCGACGCTGCAGAACACATCCTGCTTAGTGTTTCAGTCTCGTGTTTGGTAACTTGCTGTGAAATTCTACTAATACCACTTTCACACACAAACCCTGTGTATGACACGGATAATGAACTTGCATACTTACTGCTGATGCAGTCGTGGGTTATCTCTGTTCACCGCAGACCCAGGAATGTAACTGTAGTTCCACACACAGTCAGTTCATTAAAGGTTGGTTTACAGTACATCAGGCAGTAAGTGATGGATTCCTTTTCTTCATTAGGGTGCTTTATGAAAAGTTTAAGGAATAGTGCAGCATTGAGGGGAATGCGCTTATTTGTTTGAGAGTGAGATGAGAAGATTGATATCTATCTCATGGCTGTGTGTTAAGTACAGCGCTGGAGTCAGGACATGTTTAGCCTAGCTTAGCATAAACACTGGACGCAGGGGGAAACAGTTGGTCTGGCTCTGTCCAAGTTCAGAAATACACCTACGAACACCTCTAAAGCTCACTGATTAACACACTGTATCTCGTGTTTTGTAATCTGTACATAAACAGACATGTAAAAAGCAACAATTTGTGGTTTTAGGGGAAGTTACGCACTAGAATTATTTCTTGACGAACATCAATTTATCCATCCGCTCAGCACTTTTGTGCAGCATCTCCGGCTACAGCGCGGGTTGCCAGATACAGCTGGTGAGCACAGGCATTAAGGTCTCTGTAGAGGCGTGATGGAAACAAACCTGGCAGCCTCACTTTGATGACAAGACTTCAGGAAGCTGAGCAGAGTCAGTCCACCCGGCTGTTGTTCACCAGTTCAAGCACGTAACTGAGATGAGACTTTTACACTCCAGATGAAAACGTGTTTCATTCTACATACAAAGTTTGTAGGTTGTTGACGTGGCTGCATCCCTATACTGTATTTTTTTGATGTATGTATTCCTCCTAATCCCACCTGCACCACAGCTACAGTTCAAGCCTCTGGCCATGAACTACACACACTGTTGCCCTGTTTGCACAGTGCACCTGTGCTGACAATACAATCGAGTGGGATCAAACTGTTGTCAGTCATTAAATTTAGTCTGCAAACACCTGCCAGTGGAGGGCTGACTTCTTTGTTTCAAGAATGATCTTGAGTGTAGTAGATGTGATCTCTCTCTTTCTCTACAGAGCTGGAGGCAGAGGACTGGTTTAAGACGCTGTCAATTGAGTGCCTGGGCACACGGCTAAATGACATCAGTATGGGAGAGCCTGACCTCCTGGCTGCTGGAGTGCAGTGTGAACACACAGGTAACTCACACATAAACACACAATGAGCAGTGAAACAGCGCTGACCTGTAGCAGAGCTGACCTGTGGTGCAGGGTTTCTTCTCTCTGACACTGTTCTTGTTATTCCACTGTCTCCTCAGAGCGTTTCAACGTGTTCCTCCTCCCCTGTCCCAACCTGGACATCTACGGGGAGTGCATGATGCAGATCACCCACGAGAACATTTACCTGTGGGACATTCACAACCCTCGCACCAAGCTGGTCACCTGGCCTCTCTGCTCCCTGCGGCGCTACGGACGCGACGCCACCCGCTTCACCTTCGAGGCCGGACGGTGAGACCAGGAATGGCCGGGGGAGGGAGGGAGGGGAGAGGTGGTTGATCGCTGACTGTCCCCAGATAAATACAGGTTACATACATCATAGGTTGCCACACACATACGTTAGTGACAAGTTAGGGACAACACATCTGTAAGAGTATGTAGTGACTTAGTAGAAAATGTTGAAATGCTCCTTTAGTTATGGGTTATAACTCTCAGTTAGAGTTAATGAGTCTGAGGAGCAAGACAGTTTTTTGACCGCTATGCCAAGTTGAGCTCAACCAGAGTGAATCTTGTAACTTTATTTTGTTCTGAGTAAACGTTTTGAATGGAGTTCCTGCATTTCGCGTCAAGCTTATTGCAAATACACAGACTTTTAACAGTAGTGGTAAAGGGGATTACCGGACGGAGAGAAGATTGCCGCTACAACATCCTTTGTTATAGCGGTGCGTATTTAAGATGAAACACTCGACCTTTATCAGAACAACCAAAGTGTGTGTGTGTGTGTGTGTGTGTGTGTGTGTACTGTCAGTCAAGGATACCTCCTCTCTCTCCCATACACACACACAAACAGCTTGGTTGTGTTGGGCCCCAAGAAGCGATTGATTGAATAGATTACACGATGAATCAATGCGGAGCCAGACCTCCTTATCTCCTCCTCTTTGATAAAACCCGACGAGCTATGATTGGGTCAGCATGCAGATAATGGTGTGTGTGTGTGTGTGTGTGTGTGTCAACCAAAACAGCAAGGGAGCCCTCTGTCTGTGGGTGTGTTACTGCATCGTTCCCAAAGACTATGTCTTGTTTGTAATGTGTACATTTACGGCTACTTTACTGCCATTTAATTTAATTAAACATGTATTACTGGCCTCACAATATGGTCACAGTAATGTGCATTAACTAAGACTAACAGAAACAGACCGTTTTAAATGAGTGAGCTTACTGTGAGTGGCTTGTGAATTGATGATCAGAGAGCACAGTGTACACAGTCTGCGTGCAAAAGAGTTTTTGCAAAATGTGCTGTAATATTACTAAGTATAGTTACTGTGTGGTTTCTACATGTGGTTTCACTTCACTACAGTCAAGTGAACTTTTTGGCATCGGAATTTGGTTTGGACACGGCAACAATTTCCATTAAATTTGTGTTCTTGTCAGAATGAAACAGCACTTAGATCAAGGGACACTGAATCACTCCCTGAGATCCCACATTGATTAAATTATATTTGGTGTAATGGGCGTAGGAGCTCATTAAGGGAGTCGAGACTGTAAAATCCTCCATTATACTGCATTGGTCAGTTTGTCAGCTCGTGCTGTTTTGTGGACCGGCTTCACACTGAGCTGCCGTTGTGTGTAGGATGTGTGACAGCGGCGAAGGCCTCTACACCTTCCAGACCAGAGAGGGAGAGCAGATCTACCAGAGGGTTCACTCCTCTACGCTGGCCATAGCAGAGCAGCACAAGAAGGTCCTGCTGGAGATGGAGAAAAACAGCAGGGTGAGAGTCTGGCTAACACACACACACACACACACACACACATGCACGCACACACGCACGCTTATGTGTGTTTTAACACACACCCCCGGGAGCCTCCAGAGCCACACATTCACTGTGTGTCAGCTGTTTTTTGCCAACTTGATTCATTGCAAGTTTGTTTGGGAATTTGCACCTCTGAAGTACAATATTAACTGGGTCCTTAATTATTCCGTTACCTTCTGGTGTCAAAATCTAGTTTTAAAACCTTAATTATTTTAGTTTATATTGTGGTACATATCTCTAAATTAAGTAAAAGCCACACTTGTCAATAATTTTATATTAACGATGGATAATGACATGACATAGATAATGACTATGTGTCATTTAAAATGTGGTCGCTCGTAGTGACAGACCGACAGGGAATTGTGCAGCTCCCCTCAGCTCAGCTTTTCAACTGATTCTCAGGACATTGTCTGGAGTTGCCCCCCTCCCACATGTAGCACACATCAGGAGATTGTCCGTGTCAGACGCATTCTCACCTGCTGGAAATACTGCGTTTGGTCTGTGCGAGTGGTGGAGCCTGGGTACAGCGTGCAGGAGGCGGGATATGATGCCTTCTGTTTAACCCGAAACAGAATGTGTCGCTCAAGGAAAAGTCTCTCTCTGAAGTCTCGCAAAAGAGGTTGAGCTGTTGCAGGAAGATGGAAGGATCTTACTCTTTAACAAAAGGTCTGTTTCTGTAGGGATCCTTTCCATAATGTTGTCAGACACTTAGAATAACAGTCTGAGCCTGTCAGCGGCAAAAACAAGCACTTTTAGTGGACATACTTTCCACGGGAGCAGTTGCCCCAAAGGATTACGTTGCAGCCATTGCAGCCCATTCATGGATGCCGGCGGAGGCGATCTACTGGACCAATTCCAAAACTTTTGGTAAGTATTAGTCATTTAGACCCCAAAATGTGTAAAAATAGGGCCCAGGTTTAAAAACACCGGAGTTTCCCGTTAAGTATTACAAATGAGTCGGTAGCTTCGTCTGCCATGTGCTGTAAAAAAACACAGCCTACTTTTTGCATCATGTCCCGCCTCCTGCACGCTTCACCCAGGCTCCGCCCAGGCTCCACCCAGGCTCCGCCCCTCGCCTAAACCAAACTTGCTTGCTCAAACAAATATTTGTAGATATTGTTAATTCTGGTACTTACTAATCAACCGTGCTCTTTTTTTTAAATGCCTGATGTTGTGTGTATACTGTATGACTCCCAGTTGATGTCTATGGGTTCAGAGCCTGGCTCCTACCCCTGCACCCCCACCGCCATCCTGCCCCGATCCGCCTACTGGCACCACATTACTGGAAACCAGACCGGCATGGATCCTGGCAGCGGTAGGCCACACACCAGCCTTTAGACAATTCTTGTCCTTTTTTTTCTCATGTTGACGTTATATTGTAAACTATATGTAAAGGGCAAAACAATGATAGTCCCTTTTTATTGCGCCTGTACCTAATTTCCTGCCTCCAACCAAACCTGCTTGCACCAACATGGCACAAAAATCACAATAAACCGTGTAATGTTGAGTTTTGCCTCTTTCACTTAAGTTGTTTTTTTTTTTCATCTGGTCAAGATTTAGATAGAAACTGAAATACAACTTTTAATACAGTTAAAGCAGAGTCTGCACTGGGTTAGATTAATGGGTGATGGGATTAATTTAGATTAATGAGCTCCTCATAGAATGAAAAAGGTTATTTTGTTTTCATTTAAAAAAAAGATAATATAATGACAAAACTTTAATATCTCATATTCAGTGTTAAAGTAATTGTTCAATAGTACAGTTCCGTAGTCAGCACGTAGCACGTAGGCCTAGCTTAGCATAAAGACTGGAAGCAGAGGGAAACAGCTAGCCTGGCTCTGTCCAAAGTTAATTAATTAACACATTGTATCTGGTGTGTGCTACAGTACCGGCTGTGTTTCTGCTCTGTCTACAGGCGATGCTGCAGAAGACGACCTGCTATCCACTCGCCTGCCTCCCGACCGCCATGCCACGCTGCCCCTGGCAAACACACATGCACAGTCCCAGCCGCACATACACACACACTCCCCGACACACTACCCCACCTACCCTGGACAGTGACACACACACACACACACACACACAGAAGAATGCATGCAGCACACACACTGAAAGAAAAACACACTCTTCCTCCTTATATTAGTTTTGCAGCCCAACGTCACACCTCACAGGAGATGTTGTAGGCAGGACTAACACTTGCCAACCGAGCATCCTGAATGCAGAAAGCAGGAAGTGAAAACAAAATTCCGCAAAAGACTGCAAGGAGATTGGGTTTCCTTACATGACTGCAGCTCCCACAATTCCACAGTAGACGGCGGATATTTGACTGAGAAGCTCTGCCTGGCACGTTGGCATATGTTTCCTACAGAATAAAGTAAGGACTGAAAGCTCCCAGTATGCTTTAAACCACCTTGATTGTATTACATGTTGTCCGACTAGGTCTAAAAGCAGAAGTGTTTCCACCTGTTTCCACCTGTGCCGCTCTCAAAGGCGGGGCGAAAGGTCTGAAAGAGCAATTTATAGGGATTCTTTTTACTGAATTTATACTACAGGTTTTTACTGAAATGATGATTTAAATAGTCAATCTCTGGCCGTACGAGATACAGCTGATAGCACATGTTACAACATTGTGAAGTGAAACGACGTCACTCGCCAGTTCTCCACTGCTTCTCCTTACACCACATCTCAGTTTCTCACTGCTGGCTGTGGTCCATCATATGCATGTGAATATATTTCAACCTCATCAGAGTCAAAACTCACACTGGGATCCGTATTTATTATTGTTAAAATCCACCTAGCTTGGCCGCTCTCCCTTATGCGACGTCATGTACAATTTCTCTGTTTTGAGGAAGACATGAAAACCGACAGTATAAACTTTAGTGTGTGTGTGTGTGTGTGTGTGTGTGTGTGTGTGTATATATATATATATATATATATATATACAGTAAACCGATAACACTTCATTTTATGGGTCCATCAATTCCTAATAATTTTACTAGGAAGTTTAATGTAGAGAACTATGTAATTTGGCCCAATTATAGGGGAAATAGGAATTTCCAAATAAATGCTCCATTTAAATCCGAATAAATATGAATTTCATTATTCATTCATTATTGGAAACTTTGCTTTCCATTTAGTCATCAGTTTTCATGTATGAAACCTAGTGAAACACCATGAATGCCTTTGAGGAGAAACTGTCCAAAAATGTGTGTCGATGTGACATTTTGTACAATTCACTGCATCGAGACTTCACGGCAGGCCTTTCGCTCCACCTTCGAACGTGGCCATTCGGAACAGGTACGAACACTGCGATGTCTTTGATGACACACCGCAGAACCTAGTTCATTCGAGGCAAATTAAAGCCTTTACCAACAAACCTATCTTGTTACCAAGCTACCTGGCTAGATTTGGTAGTTTTTTTAGTGAGGAATCTGTGAAATGCTAAATTTTGGTCAGATTTCCAATGTTTTTCATATGGTGTTTTTACTTTAACACTAGCCAGATTGGATCTGATGTTATAGCCTGAGTTTCTTACCCCAAGAGTGACATAAGTCCCAAATGGCTGCCGTGGATTAACGTCAGTAAGGCCTAGTGTGTTAGATTGAATTCTGCGTGGACCGGGACTGCATGGTGCCTTAATAGCACCACATGGACTGTGCTATCATTGGAAATACACTGACACCTAGGATTCCCATGTGGAAAGTTCCCAGTGTACCAGTGCCAGCTGACACACATGTATGAAGAACACTTGATAATTTCACTGTACAGTATGTTCACGTCTGGATCAACGCCTTTGAATTTGCTGATAACTGAAAACTGGATCTGAGGTTCTGAACCGCTCTGACCTGTGGAATGAAACTGATCGGATTCATTTTTATGGATTGGCTCCTGTACTAAACTGGATATATACCCTTAGAGCTTCAGACTTTCTCTGGGATGTATGCTATCACACCTCCTAGTAGCCACATGCTTCTATTGAGCTATATTTGCACAACCCTGTTATTTTCTTAGGTTATTCAAAGGTTAGAAGTGGAAGATATAATGTAGAGGTCAACTTATATGGATTTTTGAAAGCCCATACTAATGATACATTTGGATTGAGCCTGCCAATAACTGATATTCAGTGTCTTTAGATTTGACCCCTTTAATGCCAGATATTCATTTTCCCCTAATAGTTCTTACTATAGTGACAAAACCCTAAATGCAGAAATGGGAAACACAGGAGAAAAGAAGGAAAACGCTGACAAACATTGGTGTGCGCAGACTCCCTAAAGGGCCGAGGTGGAAAGGAAACGGGGGCATCTCTTCCGCCCACAGGGTCAGGTTTCATTTCTTCCCGAGTGTCACACCAAAACTAGAGGGGCATTAGGGCCAACTGAAGGGGCACATGGGGGAATTTAGGCTGCCTACAGGGGCACTCAAGGTGCCTCAAATTTCCTACATGATATGTGACATCAGGTCAAAAATGAAGCATGGAAGTGTCCCATTGGGCTCCAGAGACATCATGGTTAAATAAAGGTTTTTCTTTCCCAAAGGTCACACCAGAGCAGCACTTGGGCCAGCCCAAAGGGGCACTTTGGCTGATCAAGGAGCATTTGGACCACTCAAGTATCCCATTATGTGACAACAGGGAAAAAGCGAACCATGGAAGAGAAATCCTGACATTATAACAGTGTTGTAATCAGCAGACAGGTACATGGCCTATTTCAAACCTTTTTGTTGCTTCCATTCAGGACATCTTCCTTCCTTCACTTCCAGAAGTCGCCTCACTTTGAGTGTCTTGTAAACAGATAGTCTTAAGGGAGAATTTGATTACAACTTGGATCTCATTTTCAGAGTTTTGTCCATCATTTCTATCAGTAATAATACTATTGTGCTCACCGAGTTCTGGGAACACAGCAACATCGCTCAAAAGAAGGCTGACAAGAAGAAGAAAGAGAAGTAAGATGATCAGACAGGCTTCAAACAAACCCCCAGGTTAGCCCAACGTATTTGGATAAGAAAATAAAAATTCACAGTAAAATTATTACCCAAACTTCAAGTTCTGCTACCTGACCTGAACTTGTCTGGTCCCGACAGAGTATGGAGTTTTGGGTTTTGGGTTGGGGCGGTTTTGTAGCGTAGGGGGGTTGGGGCCTGGGTCTGGTTATTTTCAAATGAAGTTTATATATTTCTCTCTCTGACTGTTCCAGGTGTCTGCTTCCATTTGTGTTGCATTAGCGTTGCGAACTAACAGTCAGCAATGAATGAAATTAAGCAAAAATTTTGTGTTTGGGTCTCAAATTTGAAAGTATCAGTCGGGTTCAGCCAGGTCAGGAGTGAAAGATGGGGGGTAAGGGCTGGGTTCTGGTCTCAGTTTTAGCTTTTGAACTCAACTATAGTTGTGTGCACACAGATTTCCTGGCAATTGAGGGGCCACGCTTTCGGTTTTACATCCAAACAATGTGGTTTAGATAATCTGGTTAGACTGGCTTGTTAACAACCCGTCTGATCATCTAAATGCAAGTTGTTTTTGCTCTGTTGTCATGTTTCGACATCTCATTAATGATGTTAGTGAGTACGAGGTTAAAACTATAAAATATTAAACATTACCCAAAAGTATGAAAATAAGACCCAAGTTGTAAGAAAGCAGAATAACCCTTCAATAATGTCCTCATTTACAAGGGGTGTAGCATTATTAGCATTTTCAAAGGTCAAAGTCTTCCCATAAAGCCTGTCAAAAGAGAAAGACACAAGAGAAGATCCTGTTGTCCTTCATTGAGACAGCTTGACTTTGCTACATACTGCCTTTGCCTTCTTTTACACAAAGAACTATAAGCTATAAGCTATTCATTTTGTTGGGACTTCAGAGGTGAGGTAGTGGTGGGAGGGAGATGATTAGCATGCCGGGAAGGACGGGCTGCCAGAACAAGAAAGGCTAGAGCATGTTTTTCTCAACTGTGGGAGATCATCCTTTGATTGCTGCCTTTTGATTCTGTCATGAGGGTTTAAGACTTAATCTGACAGTGGAGATTTTACCACAGCAATGTGACGTCTGGGAACACCGACCACCTTTACACCCTTATAAAATGCCTCGTATCTGGATTGTGTCTAGATCTGATTAAGCTTGATTAATCCTGGAATCCTTGTGCAACTTACATTTCATGGTTTATGGTTTTTATGTAATTTTAACATGACAGGGCTAAGCATTTTGTTGGCTGTTTATATTATGTAAGTTGTGTATTGTGTGTAGATGTGTTTTGTGTATTGCATACTGTGTTTGAGTTTTTCTGCCCTCTTCAGAGAGTCTTGTGCATATTGCTATTTATTTCATGTGAAATGTGTGTGTGTGAGAGAGAGAGAAAGCCTGACGTAAGGGTTTATTGCAACATGTGTTCATTTAAAATGCAGACACCATATTTTTGTACCTTGTAATGTTGAACAAGCAGATGATAGCCGGTCCACACTTCCGAGTCCGAACACATTTACCATCCTGTCTTCTGCACCGCCCCCTCTCACAGAGATGAATCACAATCACATCATCTCTGCTCATACCTGTGCCATGCTGCTGATTTTGTTTGTTTGTTCTGTAAAGAAACGGTAGCAGGAGGGATCCTACAGAGAGGTGTTTTATTAAAGAAAAAGCAGGGCTCTCGAATGAGCTCAACAAACTGAACCCAGATCAAGCTGTTTCAGAAAGCCAACTCAGAGCTAAGGAGATCACTGAGTCAAGTCTGGGTTTACAACAGCTCGTTCATGAAACGCAGACCTGAAACATCAAGCACAGACCACGTCAATAAAGAAAACACTCATGCAAAAACACAACTGATGTTCACAGCAACAGAGCAGCACATTTTAAACAGATAACATGAAAAACAAACTAAACGACTGCCATGAACAAAGCAAAGGAGAACTTTTGGTGGCATGTTCTGTACCAGAAGTCAGACTCTTTTTCAGGAAGAGATGAACTCCGAACCCATGAACTCTTCTGTTAGCTCAGTTTGTTACAACACTCTGCTTGTAATCATGCCACCTTTTTTCAGATCCTGCTTGAGTAATTTGAGTTTTCTTGGTATTACAGGTGCTGAATATTTTTTGCACAAAATGCAACATGACAATAATATCTGTTTCATTTCTTTAATGTACATGAGAGAAAATGGTGAAAATACTACTTTCACTAAGGCTACAGCTGTGGGCCAAACGTATCCCCCTTAATTTAATTTAATTACTCAAATAGCCTAAAGGAAAGCAAAACTAGAGTTGGTGATTTGAGCTAACTGCTAATGCTAGTATGCTGTCAAGCTCACAATGACAATGTTGACCTGTTGATGTTTAGAGGGTATTGATTTCCATTTTTACCGTGTTAGTTTACCATGTTAGCATTCTAACATTAGCCAATTAGTACTAAACACGAAGCACAGCTGAGGCTGGGAATGTCATTCATATGTGGTCATAAACCAAAGTGTTGGTCAGATTGAAATGTTGACCGGATGATGGCGCTAGAGGAAAAGTCAGAGGTTCACCAACGTTACAACAATATGAACATGAATGTCTCTACCAGATTTCAGTGCAATCCCTCCAACAGTTGTTGAAGACATTTCACTCTGAACTGCACATGTCAACCTGCTGGTGGCGCTAGAGAGGATCACCAAAGTTAGTAGGACACATCATCTGGGAACTTTGAATGTCTGTAGCAAATTTTGTGCTGATCCATCCAGTAGATTTTGAGCTATTTTACTGAATAAGTGAAAATTTGAGCTGCTGGTGGTGCCAGATGAAAAGTCAGAAGATCATCAGCGTCATTAGGATTCATCATCAGGAGACCACGAATGTCTGTACAACATTTCATGACTACCCATCCAATACTAGTTTAGATATTTCAGTCTGGACCAAAGTGGTGGACTGACCAACCCTGTTTTATGAGACAGAATTTCCTGGAAATAATCCTGATTTACGGAGGTAGTTCTGGCTTTACTGGTAATGTTGTTTTGTAAAACACCCCTCTGAGTGTGCTAAAGTGCTAAATGGAAGAGATGATTGATGGAAATGGATTGGAAAAGGGACGTAAAATGACAGCGCTAATGGTTTTCCTCCAGCACGGTTTGAAAGCACCAGGTGGTTATAGTGTGTGTTTGTGATTGTGGTGTCATCACAATGACAGTGTCAGCTCTCACCAATCGCTATGGCAAAATGTTATTTTCACCCATTTACACTGTCTACACCAAGTGCATGTTTTGTAGAAAAATAAAGTCCATTACTTACTCAACAGTGTAGCTCTGCAATGTGATGTCAGTCCTTTGAATGTGAGTTTTGTTAATGCGTTGCCTTTTCTTTTTTTCGTAACCTATTGTCACATGTAAAATATTGGACATAAAGTTTGTGTTCACATGGTGGTGAACTGATTCAATGATTTTGGTGTTGCATTAAAGCCTCAGTACAACCCATATTCATGTAAAAGCTGGTAAGTTCACAGTAGTCTACAGTCTACAGAGTGTGGGCCAATGAATGAAAGAACGACAAGAATTTATATCAATATTTTTATATGGATCAAATGACAATGTGTAATTTAAAAGATGTGACTTGTAGTGATGAACCCACAGATAAACCCGATTCTGCAGTTCCCCCCAGCTCTGCAAAGCTTTTGGGCATCTTTTAGCTCATTGTAGAGCTTTATTGTTTTGGTTCAGTCTCACCGCTCTCATCACCAGGCGGCCCTGATAAACCTGCTACCTGTGCACCACCTGCTCAGTGCCAAACAGCAGACAGACACGGTCAGAGACTAGCAGGTGCTGGTGGAGACCAAAACAGAGCTTAAAACAGAGTGAATATTAGACTTTCGTCAGGCTGTTGTTCCATGTCTGCTGGATGTTTAAATGAGCAACTATTTGCTAAACATTAAAAGGTGACAATATGTCAAAGTTTGATGTGTAAAGTCAACACAAACTGCTACTTGGATCAAGTAAGTTTCACACTGAAGCTGTCACTTTACTTTCTGACAAACAGATCTGTGGCTAATGGAAATAGATGTATTACAACCTCCAGGCTATGGTCTATGGTCAGGAGCACAGACAAAGATTTACTGTAATCTCACTGCAAATACTGCTATAAACAGCTATTGTCCTGTGGAGGGCAGTAATGTGCTCAGGAGCGTCTTAACTGTCCAAATTACGCAAGCGAGAAGAAGAAGAAGAGGCGGAGCGGACAGACCGAACTGCACTTCTCCAGTCCGGGTCAAATCTGGTCAAGTCGGCCCACCCCACACTCTCTAAATGAGAGCCAGGTAGCCAGATAAACCTTAGATATACCTGTACAAGCGTAACGTTACATCCCGTATCGTTGGGTTTACTTGGTACCGACGGACTTAGCAGCAAACTACCAACAACATGGGACGGAAAGTGACGCTTGCAACTTGCTCGGTGAATCAGTGGGCTTTGGACTTTGAAGGCAATTTGGAGAGAATACTGAAGAGTAAGTTGGACTGTTATTGTTGCTGGACAGTGTGCATTTGTAGCTCTTTCGATACGTGTGTGTGTGTGTGTGTGTGTGTGTGT